>JBCFYV010000012.1:116966925-117005573 GCA_039000515.1 Timema cristinae | reverse complement strand
TTGAATTAAAGGAAGTGAACCCGCATTTGCGTGAAGGGAGAGTGGAAAACCCTTTAGGGAAAACCACCCCCAGTTCACCCGACCGAGATTCGAACCTCGATCTCCTCATTCTCAGCAGTCGAGCTCAACACGACCAGCGTGTTAGCCAAATACGCCACCGAGGCGGGTATCAAGTTAGTTGGGGAAGAAAATCAAACGAAGGGTTGGAGAGAAATCAACCCTTATATGTATAATAACACGGCGAGGCGAGGCATATAACTGGGAGCACCGTACAATAAATGAGGGCCACCAATCATACATAGATGTCAGCCATGATGGGATACGAACTCGAGACCCTTTCCATTGAGAAAAGCTCGTAGAAGGGCCCCGTCCTCAAAGTTGAGCTAACGGCCTTGGACTGACGCGTTGCGCGCCGACTCGGTCAACCGTCTCGGCGATCATTGGACGAGGGTAGGTGGATAGAAATACGCTTGCGCAGAAACGGAATAAGAAACCCTAAATGAAGCAGGCGCAAGCGCGTTACTGTCGCACGTCATATATACTCCCCTGCGGTGCTATCCACATGTTTACGCCAACGGGTCAAAGAATGAGGAAGGTAAAACTTGGAGGAAATGTACCCGCATTTGTGTGCGTGGAGGCTAATAAAACTATTCGATGTAGAAAAACTCTCTAGAATCCCGACCGCGACGTCACCGGCCAGACGCGACGAGACTGATGCCTCTGTCCGCGTGTGACTCAGGCAGGAAACAAGATGTTAGCAGGGACTCCCCAGCCTGTCTACCCTTAAAGCGAGAAGTTTTTAGAACAAAATGAATAATAAATATGCCAGGCCGCCACCGTGGTTCGGATTCCACGTTAAACTGTAGATCCTCCATTTCATCTCACAATCCCACTACCATTACACATTAGCGTAAGTGCGTATAACCCGAACGTATAGTAAGAAGCGGTGATAATAATAATAATAATAGTAATAATAGTAATAATAATAATAATTAATAATTAATAATAATAATAATAATAATAATAAATAGCTCCATAAGATGCGTCTACTGTGATTTTCTGTATATAGTAATGCCAACATTTCGGATGAAGAGAAAAGATATTGCCACATTCTAGAACACCCTGACAGATATGCACAACTGTTTGGACTATTAAAAGGACAAATTTTAACTAAACGTATTATCTACTGGAGAAATATTTTACTTTGTCAAAAAACAAAGTTATGAAAAAGAGGAAAAATACTACCCTTAAGACGCCAGAGTCTGTTAGAAATTCCTAAACACCAGAAACCAAGTGGGCTTATAAAGTTCATGGATGGAGTTGTCCGGCAGTAGGAGAACAAACAGGGGAGGAGGAATATACAAATGATAATATGTGTTGTGACCCCTTACCACTATTAAATGACATCATTCTATTCCCAAAGATCCATTCTACGCTCCTATACCAGTGTGTTGTGACCCTCCTATTAAATGACATCATTCTATTCATAAAGATCCATTCTACGCTCCTATAGCAGTGTTTTGTGACTATTAAATGACATCATTCTATTAACAAAGATCCATTCTACGCTCCTATAGCAGTGTATTGTGACCCTACTATTAAATAACATCATTCTATTCCCAAAGATCCATTCTACGCTCCTATACCAGTGTGTTGTGACTATTAAATGACATCATTCTATCCACAAAGATCCATTCTACGCTCCTATAACAATGTGTTGTGACTATTAAATAACATCATTCTATTCACAAAGATCCATTCTACGTTCCTATAAGTGTGTTGTGACTATTAAATGACATCATTCTATTCATAAAGATCCATTTACGCTCCTATAACATTGTGTTGTGACTATTAAATGACATCATTATATTCACAAAGATCCATTCTACGCTCCTATAGCAGCGTGTTGTGACTATTAAATGACATCATTCTAGTCACAAAGATCCATTCTACGCTCCTATAACAGTGTGTTGTGACTATTAAATAACATCATTCTATTCACAAAGATCCATTCTACGCTCCTATAACAGTGTGTTGTGACTATTAAATAACATCATTCTATTCCCAAAGATCCATTCTACACTCCTATAACAGTGTGTTGTGACTATTAAATGATATTATTCTATTCACAAAGATCCATTCTACGCTCCTATATCAGTGTGTTGTGACTATTAAATGACATAATTCTATTCACAAAGATCCATTCTACGCTCCTATAACAGTGTGTTGTGACTATTAAATGACATCATTCTATTCCCAAAGATCCATTCTACACTCCTATAACAGTGTGTTGTGACTATTAAATGACATCATTCTATTCTCAAAGATCCATTCTACACTCCTATAACAGTGTGTTCTGACTATTAAATGACATCATTCTATTCCCAAAGATCCATTCTACACTCCTATAACAGTGTGTTGTGACTGTTAAATGACATCATTCTATTCACAAAGATCCATTCTACGCTCCTATAACAGTGTGTTGTGACTATTAAATGACATCATTCTATTCACAAAGATCCTTTCTACGCTCCTATAACAGTGTGTTGTGACTATTAAATGACATCATTCTATTCACAAAGATCCATTCTACGCTCCTATAACAGTTACCTTTCGTTTCCTGGACATTTAGCTCTTAATGATTAACAGAAATATGTGGATTGTTGTACTTTTCAGAGGGAAATTTTAATCTTCTAAGCCATGTTTACAAGTCCAAACATACCTCGTGTAGTGTTTAAGAGTTTTTATCAATATTTAACCTAAGCGCGCAACATCTGATTGGCGTGCTGAAGAAGAAGAGTTCAGGGTTAGAATCCCGGTTTGGTCTATTTTGGGTGTTATTTCCTAAATAGGTTCACCCTCTACTTCCATATAGATGCGGGTTAGATTACTTAGATTACCTATAAAAAACTTTATTCCTGATTAGAGTAATAATAATATACGCGTATAACCTGGACAGGTGATAAAAAAAATAAGAGAAAAACAGTTTCAGGAAGAAAAATACCCAAAATACACCCAGCAGGGATTCGATCCCTGTCCTCTTCGGCACCTCAGTCTATTGCGAAAACTGGTGTCCTCTATACAGTGCATCCAATATTTCGATAAATATAACAAAAACATCGACTTACCAATAACAAAGCTAGTGATAAAAAGAAATAATACCTCTTAGTATTTGTCCGGGCGAAGAGAGACTCTGGGAGCAGTAGATAACAAGTCTTGTGTTTATTTTCGACGAAGACTTACTAGACAAAATCCATGTAAATAGTTTATCTGGAGGTCAAAGGTCGGGTGGGAAACTCGAATATCAAGTAGCCGATCTCCGACAAATTAGGCTGGGTTTATATTCCTTTATGGAGCATAACAAATAGCCAATAGTGCATAGCGCACAGTGAGCAATTTATAAGAAAAAATTAAACCGTTAAGGCCATATGTACAGAATTTTTTTATTTCGTCATTCGAAAGAGTTTTATTCTATGAAATGTTAAACATAAAAAATTTATTTTTAACTGTTTTTATTCAAGAGCTATGAGGGTAAGAAACTTCAATTTTTACGTTTTCCAAATCAAGTTTTATGTCAAACTTTTTGAAATAAAATTTTGAAAATTAAAATTTAGTATCTTTAATACTATACCTATTTGATAAAGCTGGGATTTTACCGTAGTTATAAGCATACTCTATATAAATATACTCAAAGTTCCTTAAAATAAACACAATTCAACAATTGTTTATTAATACTAATTCATCTATAAATATTAAATATTAGTATTCATGCGATGTATAAATGTATATACTTAAGATTAAAAATACATTCAGATTTAAATATGCAATGTTTTACTGAATAACTTGATTTGCGTATGACATAAAAATATGCACTGAAACTCCAAGTTGGCTCTCGGGATCAAAACTTTGTAGGGAAGTGTAGCTTAGTCGACAAGAACGGTTGATAGCCCGCCTCCACAGCAGTTACTCCAGCTGTATTATCACAGACACACAAGTAATCTGCAGTCCATGCGAGATTTCTGTTTGAACGATCATTCACAAGTTGTCTCTTAAAATATTTAGACTCATATTAAATATAATATTTAGCAACGTGTCTTACTATCCGTTCGGGTAGACTCATATGGTAGTGATATTAATATTTATACCAATATCAGGGTTATTTCATTATTAAAACATGTTGTAGTAATTTTTAGATGTGTTTTATTTGTGATCTCTGTGAACTGTAAAGAAACTATATATATATATATATATATATATATATATATATATATATATATATATATATATATATATATATTAAAATAATGGACAATGGTTCCTTCCATCACAACCTGGAAAACGTAAAGATTTGAAACCGAGAATGAGCATAATGTATTATATAGGCAGATAGGCTTTATATTTATTTTATATGTTAGGGGTTTCCAGAATCAGTAACACAGAATATACAATCTAATAAACAATAAATGGCTGTAAGCGATCGCCCAAGGTTTCGACACATTGTATATCAAGAATAATGAAATAAATATTTAACATTTAAAAACACTTTTTACAGCCATTGTATAAAAAAAATCTTTTTCATGAAAAAATTGCAATTTGGGCAGTTTATAGTGTTTTAATTTCTTAGCTATTTGAACTAGTTTAGTCATTATTAATGCAGAAAAAGGCATTATTTTATATGGTTTAAATTGGCAAAACTTATTACTCTGAATACATTAATATGCATATGGAAAAAATAATTTCACGATCTTCAATTTAGTGAACACTGCAATTATTATTTTCAATTAAATTACTAATGTTTTTATATGTATTTATATTTTTATTAGAGGTAGAATATTTATACTGTCAGTCAGACTTAGATCTTGGTTCATATGGGATTATCTGCATGATAAATTTTATTGATTAATTACATTTTTATAACATTAAAATTTTGTGATTATTTACATTTTAAATCATATGGGCGATTTTCCTCAAATTAGTTAGGCCTAGGTTATAGGTAAATATAATGTGGGCATAAATGGTGATTATGAAAGCATTAATATATATATACATGCACTTTATCTTAAGAAGCAAACCCAAAAAGTCAAGTGGTTACAATTAAATTGATTATATTTTTCTAATATTTGATAATTTTAGGAATATGGCAAGTTTCCAGTTAAATAGAATTATTGAATTCTAAGACATATACAACATCCAGAAGAAGGCCGAGAAGTGTTCAAATAATAAATTCTACGCCCTACCAGAAATCGAACCCGAAGCCCTTTGCACTGTAGACCATCCCACTAGCGACTGAGCTAACATGTCGGGCTATGATACTATAATTATATCACATTTATAGCCTGTATTTTCTTACGTTCTCTCCACAAACTATCAAACTGTTAATTGAGTGGCCTCTTGAAAATATGCTTGATAAGAAATAAATTATTAATCGCCTTAAAAATTGTGTGAATGCAAGAATCTACGTTTAAGCTTGCAATTTTTCCAGCATTTTATATGGCTTAAATTTTGAAAACTATTCTATTGGAATATTTAGAATTTCTCTGTTAATCCCACCTATAAGGGTATAATTAGGTCAAGTTAAACGTTGTAGCTCCTATAGAAGTAGTCTATAATGACAATGTGCCAATTAGTGAGATACCTGTTGGGCACCTAAACAATATAGGAAGGTATAGTGTTGATTATTTATGTATTTTTAACTCACTTAGAGAGTAATTTTAGGCCAAGTATGATATTATAGTCGTAATTGATGTTTGCATTTACAAGAGTGTGAGCACTTTGAATTTACTTCAAATGAAAAACCGCTATTTACTATTGTAACGACAGTCTTTCTACCGATTTTTTAAATTATTTTTTTGCAAATAAATAATCTAATAAAATAATTATTTCATTCACAAAGGAATGTATTTTATTACATATGACTCATAAAAAATTATGTGTGAGAGAGAGAGAACGATTTTTATTTGGATTAATTTAATCAAAATAACTGAAGCATTCTTATCCAAATAAGATGTAATAATAATATTTAGCACCGCGTCTTACTACCCGTTCGGGTTTTACGCTTTGAGTACTAATTACGCAAATGGATTAGGAATTGGGAAGGTTGAATTAGAGGAAGTGAACCCGCATTAGCGGGGAGGGAGGGTGGAAAACCATTTAGGGAAAACCACCCCCAGTTCACCCGACCGAGATTCGAACCTCGATCTCCCCGTCCTCAGCAGTCGAGCTCAACACAACAAGCGCGTTAGCCAACTACGCCACCGAGGCGGGTAAATAAGATGTAACTTAAATATAATCGCTCTCCAATGTTTTTAGACACTTTGAATTATTTAGTGATTAGGTTTTGAGGTTTGAGTTATTCTAGGGTGCAAGGAGAAGGAAACACAATTTTATAGTAAATGCACCATATTTACTTGGAGAGTGGGTTGGAAAACTATAGAAAGAGAACACATGTGGAAAGCCACCTAAAAATGTGTAAAAATTATATATATATTTTTTATTTGTCTAGGTAAATTATTAATAAACCCACCTTTTTATTGTAAACTCGAGTTTATTGCTGCAAGTTCCTAGTAATTTTTTGAATACATATTTTCTACCTGATTCACCAACCGATTCAAGTCCTTATCGAAGTTTGGCTTTATATAATATATGCTCACTTTGATATAATAATATATTATATCAAAGTGAGCATATATTATATAAAGCCAAACTTCGATAAGAACTTGAATCGGTTGGTGAATCAGGTAGAAAATATGTATTCAAAAAATTACTATATATAAAATTACAGCTTATATAGTTGTATAAAACATATTTATCTTTATAATACGCTTTATCTCTAATGAAAAATCATTATTTGCCTGTTTTTTTATCAGAATAAATAATATTCGTTTTGAAATGATAATTTAGGCCCTAATATTGTTTCTATTACAGAGAAGACATGTGTGATACGGAGTACATGTCCGGTGTGGTAGAACTCCCTCCTTACTCAAATGATAACATTATTAGACACAAGTATTCTGATGTTGAATGTACCGATTCAGAATTCCAAAGCTCTGAAGAAGATGATAGTAGTGAGATTAGTTCAATTGAAAATGAAGAATTTCGAGTTGTATAGGAAAGTGTGGATGATATACCTAGATTATTGATAAGAAAGATACCTCCGTCAAAAATAATATATCAGAAATCATGGATAGATATTTAATATTTTCTTAAATAATCCCACAATTTGTACCATGCGTAGGTACCAACTGTAAAAAAATACGTCCGCGAAGTTGCCCTCTCCCCCAATTTAAAAATTCAAGTTTTTTTTATTGCAATCGTTTGTTTTTCACTTGTTGCAGATTGTTCCACAAATATTTTCGTTTGTTCTGTTTTGATAGGCCCACAAATGATGTCTACATTGGTGTGGCCAACTTCACAGTAACACCCCTCCCCCCCCTCCCCCGCACCCCTCCACAGCACACATTTTTATGGTTTCCGGATTATACCGCAAAAAGGCTCGTTTGTTCCGCATTTGTTCTTGCACAAATGGGACATGAACTTGTGACACTTTGCTTACTCGTGAGGGGCCAACTTTACGGTAGCCCCTCCACTTTGAAAAATGCATGTATTTACTATTGCATTTGCTTGTTTCGGATTGTCCAGCAAAAATTTCGTTTGTCCGTTTTGATAGGCCCACAAATGGTATGTTTACATTGGTAGTGCCAACTTTACGGTATCTTCCCCTCACTTTTGATAAATGAAATTTTTATGGTTGCGATCATTTATTTCGGATTGTTAAAAAAAAATTTATTTAAGTTTTGATACATCCCCAAAATTAACTATACTTTACATTTGACATTCATGAATTCACCCTTCTCCTCTTTTAAAAACATTTTTTTTATGATTACAATACTGTTTCCTTCGTTAGTTCCAGATTGTTCCGCAAAAAAATAATCAGTTTTCCGTTTTTATATGCTCACAAATGATATGTTTACTTTGGATCTCCACGAATCTGCCTCACCATCTTTTCCCCCTAAAAACATTTAAAAAATAAATTTTATGATTACAATAATTTGTTCTTCGTTTGTTCCGGATTGTTCCGGAAAAAATAGTTTGATATGTCTTTATACGCCCATAAATTGTATGTTTACATTGCACGTCAATGAGGTTGACTCCCTTCCCCCATCTTTTAAAAATCCATATTTTTATGATTGCAATAATTTGTTCCTTTTTGTTCCGGAAGGTTTCTAAAAAAACGCACATTTCGTTTTGGCAGGACAACAGAAGATTTATTTACACTAGGAGCGTAGATTGACGCCTTTATGGCAACCATATTCTCCACATGAACACATACAACTTTTAAAAATCGTATTTTATCTTTGCAAACGATAATTTTTTCTAGTAGTAGCTAGCGTGTAACCCGAACGGGTAGTAAGACGCGGTGCTAGTAGTAGCTCTCTCACATTATTTCAAAACTTGAACATTTTTTGTTTAAAGTTTGTTTTTATTTTGTTTGAGTTCCTTAACATGTTTATCTTTATTTCGTCCTGAATTTCTTTAAAAAAATGTGTTTATTTCATGTTGATAGTTTTAAATTATTATATTTTTATCACTATGCTAAGCTCCGTTTCCTCACCTCAACGGGATAAAATAACAAAAATTTTATTTTTTATTTTATAACTTTATTAGTTTGTTCCAGATTATTGTGCATTATATTTTAGTTTGTTAGTTCTTAGATCTCCTACAAACGCTAAATAAACTAGTGTCACTAGAGATGATGGCCTTTTGTATGTGCGACCTGTATAGTAACACAGGGCGTCAAGTAAAGAATGTCCCACCCTCTGTTTCAAAGTATGAAAAATATTGTCTTTGATTCGCTCACTATGCACAAAAAAGCAATAAAATGGTGGAGCAAGTCAGAAATACAAAAACTTGGTCTTCAACTTATTGCATGCCATAAAACTCATAATAAAGAAAAATATTTTTTTAGGCCTCGCTTCGTCCTAAGCTTCAAAATATTGGTTTCGTCTAATTGGGCTGTTGTGAAATTACCGAAAGATAGCCGAGATCTTACCTCCTTCTTCCCCCACCCCCTCAAGAGAGCTCATAATTAGGTTATCCTAAAGTATTGACATCGCACCCTCCTTTTGTTTGGTACTATTACTGTTATGATGTAGTAAGTAGTACCTTTGACCGCAAAGAGACATGATTGGAAGGAAATGTCAATTATTCCAACTCTGACACTTACGAAGAAGACTAAGAAACTCCTCGACAGTAAAAATTATTTTTTCAAATCAAAGTTTACTAACAGGACCTAGAATAAATTTCCAAAAAAATTGATTAAAAATATCTATAGAATAGCCTGAAATTTTAAAAAATTGCTAAAAATTTGTCAAAAAAACCAAACTAATAAATTAAACAAAAAATCGAAATGAATGCACATGACTAAATCAAACACGTGCCATTACAAATGGAAAATAAAAAATAGCTATGCAATAAAGTCTTTTAACAGCTAAACTCTTGAATTCTGGTAAATATAATATTGATTTATAAAAATTTAGTTTAAAAAAAAATTCCCATCCCATCGTTTAATTTCAGCGTCTAATCGTTTATATAGATTTTACAAACATGGCAAACAAATAGGATACATAGTTAATTTTCAACATTATCTTATCATTCCTACAGCTATTTGATTAAAAACAATAGGTTTGAGTATTTATGGATTATAAAATATCGATATCATTTAAAAATATATTAATTTAACATAAGTGCCTTGATCTTATTCCAACCAGAATGGGCTACCTTGAAGTTGGCCCCTCTTCTCGCAATGTAAACATACTATTTGTGGGTTTTTCAAAATAGAACAAGCAAAAACATGTGTCTAACAATCCGGAACAAGCGAGGAACAAACGATTGCAATCAAAACACCATGAATTTTTAAAAGTGTGTGGGGGGGAGATGTTTCCATGAAGTTGGCCCCTCATGAGTAAAGAAAGTGTCAAATTTATGTCCTATTTGTGCAAGAAAAACTACACAGCAAACGAAACTTTTTGCGGAACAATTCGGAACAAACAATGAAACAATGAAAATGTAAATTTTCCAAATGTATGGGGGGAGAGGGGGGGGTCTACCGTAAAGTTTTCCCCCAATATAATAAGCATATCATTGTTGGGTTTATCAAAACGGAACAAACGAAAATTTTCGCGGAAAAATCCAGAACAAAGATTGTAATCATAAAATCTTGACCTTTTCATAATTATAGACCAACTACGGACGTAAATGACGGATATCCAGCCAGAAATGTAATCGAAGAGAGCTCTACTGAATGTATTGCTCTTTTTGCAAGCTAATCAACACATCCCGGCCCTTTCTACTCGGATACTCCATCACTGACCAGCCAACGAAATTATCAAACACTAAGTTCAAACAGTTGACCCAAGGAGTATCAGCTTACGTCTGTGCTTCTGTGCCGACACAACAAGGCTGCTTGACGTACACTACCATAATAAAGCTGAAGTCATGTATCCATGCGAAGCTCTAGAGTTGCCAGTGGTACTAATGCCCTTAATAATGAACCTTTGTGAATAAAGTCTTGTGTTTTATTTCTGGAAGTCAGCCTAACCGCGTTGATCTTCTAATTATTTAAAAATACTTCTTTTAAGGCTTTTACTAGGAAAACAAATTCATCAAACTTCGAAACATAAAATAAACCTATTTTAATTGGTCCTTGTGCTATTAGATCAAATTATATTTTGACCTGGCGGCCGGGGTTCAATCCTCGGTCCCGGCACAGATTTATCTGATTACCAAACCCTTCCTTCACCTCTGACAAGACATCTTGTGAATGTGGGGAATGCCAGGCCTCCACCGTGGTTCGGATTCCACGTTAAACTGTAGGTCCTTCATTTCATCTCACAATCACCCTACCATTACACATTAGCGTAAGTGCGTATAACCCGAATGGGTAGTAAGACGCGGTGCTAATAATAATAATAATAATAATATATTTTGACTTGATATTTTATTGTCATAAGGATTAAGGTAAATTTACTACTCGATAACAGAATCAAAAAAAGTAATTATTTTCCCTTTATTTTCAATCATATTTACAATCGTAGTCATTGACGTTAAACCAAAGACAATTCGTTAGCAACAAACAAGCCTGACTGACTAACACAAGGAATTTCAAACGTAAATACGAGATAATTTCCGTCTGCTGGCCTCTTCTCTCTTGTCACGTCTCTAGTCCAAGGGTTGTCTATGTTTAGTTCCAAGGGCTGTATTTGCTAGATTACAAAGGTTGTCTATGTTTTAGTCCAAGGAATATATATGGTAAATTTTAATATCCCCCAGTCCACCTGAACAATCCCAACCTAGTACCATAGCTACTATCCCCCAGTCCACCTGTACAATCTCAACCTAGTGTCCCCCAGTCCACCTGAACAATCCCAACCTAGTACCATAGCTACTATCCCCCAGTCCACCTGTACAATCCCAACCTAGTGTCCCCCAGTCCACCTGAACAATCCCAACCTAGTGTCCCGCTAGTATCCCCCAGTCCACCTGTACAATCCCAACCTAGTGTCCCCAGTCCACCTGTACAATCCCAACCTAGTGTCCCGCTAGTATCCCCAGTCCACCTGTACAATCCCGACCTAGTATAGTGGCTAGTATCCCTCAGTCCACCTGAACAATCCCAACCTAGTATCCCCAGTCCACCTGAACAATCCCAACCTAGTATCGTGGCTAGTATCCCCAGTCCACCTGTACAATCCCGACCTAGTATCCCCGCTAGTATCCCCAGTCCACCTGAACAATCCCAACCTAGTATAGTGGCTAGTATCCCCAGTCCACCTGAACAATCCCAACCTAGTACCATAGCTACTATCCCCCAGTCCACCTGTACAATCCCAACCTAGTATCCCGCTAGTATCCCCCAGTCCACCTGTACAATCCCAACCTAGTATAGTGGCTAGTATCCCTCAGTCCACCTGAACAATCCCAACCTAGTATCCCCAGTCCACCTGAACAATCCCAACCTAGTATCCCCAGTCCACCTGAACAATCCCAACCTAGTGTCCCCCAGTCCACCTGAACAATCCCAACCTAGTATCCCCAGTCCACCTGTACAATCCCAACCTAGTATCCCTCAGTCCACCTGAACAATCCCAACCTAGTATCCCCAGTCCACCTGAACAATCCCAACCTAGTATCCCTCAGTCCACCTGTACAATCCCAACCTAGTATCCCTCAGTCCACCTGAACAATCCCAACCTAGTATCCCTCAGTCCACCTGTACAATCCCAACCTAGTATCCCTCAGTCCACCTGGCAACGCCGCCGGCCCAAGGTGCGCAATATCGCCACAGCTGACAGCAAGTGCCAGGTTGGCGCCAAATGTTGTGTTCTCCCGAGACGATATTAGCTCGTTCATTAGCGGACTAGCCGCAAATACTTAGCACGCGAGGACTATGGGACCGGCCGCCATTGCGCGGCTCCTTGGAGACAGACTTGGGAAGGCCTGGTTCAGACACAGGTCGGGCCTAAATTAATAACAATTAGATGTCGGGCTTATCTAGTTTAGTTTTCAGAAGGAGAGGTCCGGTGTTCGAAACCCCACCAGATTAAATGAACGTTTACCATTTTATTTATACGTAAATGTGGATACATTAAAAATTCCATCCCAGATTGCTGAAAACCCTAACTTAATGTAATTTAATATTTACGTTATTCTAGTAATGTGCTGCAGTACAGTAGAATACGTCACCATTGTACTACCGCTGTCAGTCCAAAGAAAACTAACAGTGCAATAGTTCAAGGAGGAATTTACTTTTGTGAACTTAATTCGTTTGCATTTAATAAAGTAGTAATTTAATGGGTTGATCAATATTCCAAAAAACATGAGAATTATTAAGTAAATAAGTACCAAGTACGTATCAAAATATTATAACGGTAATACATGTAAAGTGAAGACGAGAGAGATATATTTGACTGATAGAGAGTTGATAACAAATGAATGAGATGTCATGGTAATTAGACCCGGATGGAGCCATCTAGTGGGAAGAAACGAACTAACACATGTCATGATACCTGTTTTTAGCGATTACAATTATTAGGTTCAACCTCGATTTTTCTATTCTCGATTTAGATTACTAAACATTTCTTAATTCATTATTTTTCCAAGCATCCAATATAATATAAAAACATATTTATTCAACTTCATAACATAGCAAAAAAAAAAAAACTAAAATGTGTAAATAATTTTGAAAAAAAAAATCATTTATAATTTTAACAAAGAAAAAGATCCATTTCACCAAGTATTCGAGCATACATAATTAATAAGATATATGTAAAAAAAATATATATATATAGTAAGCATCTATTTTTAATTATAAATAAAACCTCACCGAGTCTAAACATTTATAAATAGTTTTAAGAAATGTATAATATTCAATTGTCGTGGAAAGAAGTCTTTTAAATTCACCATGAAGTGTCGTTAAATTAACCAAAATATAAGATCAAATAATGGCAAGTAAACTAAAATGAAAGAGCTAATCGATTATTATTCATTCCGAGTCTTGCCGTTAATTGCTTAGTTGGCAGTACTTTCTTTGAGAGATAAGAATCGAAGAAACTAGAATCGTAATATTAAAAGATCGATTCTTTCAAACCAGTAATCGTGTGTTTCGAGGTTTGAAGGAATCGAGCTTGACATCCCTAAAAAAACACCTGATTTTACGATGATACGTCAAGAATCGCTCACTTAACACTTACATTAGTGGACATGTAAAATATAGTTACAGGAAGGTATAACATAATTATTTACATGACCATTTAAAATATATTCAACGAAAAGTCAAGTATTAATAATTTAATTTATTCGTGATTTAATATAAAAAGGTATGGACGTTAAAATAATATTCGAAGCAAAGAAAAGTATGGTATAACTAATTTGATCACAAACCTACTTTTTGATTAAAATTCATAGTTTCGATAAGATTATAATTACAATTGACTAAACGATGTCTAGTTTATTCGACGCCGCACCGGCCGTATGAACATATTATATTCGTCTCGCCTTGGGCGTACAACATTCCTGGTATGTACTCGGTAAACTAACCATTGTCGACAACGGTTTCTATAAATATATCAGCCAAACAAAGATGCAGTAGTGTAGTATATTGTTTGGATTGGTCAATATTTGTGTACCGTTATAAAAGCGGACTAGTATTGTTTTAAACTCCACAATAATGTTCTTCCTCCATTCCTAACCCCAACATTAACATATTCATCACAAATCACACGTTTGTGTGACCGTAAATACGAGTATTTCTTGTGACGCGTAACAAGCAAACGTTGGTCATAATAAAACAATGCTAGGGGATATGTTTATTATTTTACTTACTTACTCTACGGCATTTAAAACTCGTAAGTTCATTGTCGATCTTAAAAAAGTACGCCACCTGTCCCTATCTTGAGCTAATTCTAGTTTAATAATTATTATATTTATATGATATTTTTATTTTTAATACGAGAATATTCTTCTTCTGTCAACGACCTGTAGGGTGGTTTGATGTAATTTTATTTTTATGCCTCCGTAGTTGGGCACCATTGGTTACTGCTGTCCACACCATCTGGTAGAAATCCTATTTACTAGGCGAGTTTAGGGAGTGTAATGGTTTCCCGTTACCTTCCACACTGAATTTCTATGAGCGATCGCGAAGGCGGCCCACCAATTCTGCCAGGTCAAGTTATTTTCGCACTCTTCTCGGGGTTATTTTACACGCCACGATCCACACGGGAAACCGACGGCTTTACTACCCCTGTGAGGGAAACTAAGGAAAATACATCGACCTCAGCTGGGTTTCAAACCACGAACATCGGACTCTAAGGCGGGCATTTTACCTCCAGATCACCGTGGGCGACACGATAATTATAATAGCCAATACTTACTGTCAGTATGATCTATACATACGTTTTATTATTTTACATATTTCTCATTGTAATTATTATAAGGATGTATTATTATATTAATTATTATTGTTTATGATAATATATGAAGTATTATTAGGCATTGCATAATAATACAATTTATTATTATTATTATTTTGATTATTATAATTAGCACCGCGTCTTACTACCCGTTCGGGTTGTACGCACTTACGCTAATGTGTAATGGTAGGGTGGTTGTGAGATGAAATGGAGGACCTACAGTTTAACGTGGGATCCGAACCACGGTGGAGGCCTGGCATTCCCCACATTCACAAGATGTCTTGTCAGAGGTGAAGGGAGGTTTTGGTAATTAGATAAATCTGTGCCGGAACCGAGGATTGAACCCCAGACCCCCCAGCACAGAAGTCTGACACCTTACCCCTAGACCACCAGGTCACCGGCATTGCATATAAAAACAAATGATAGCGTTTACTACCCGTCTTGGCGGTAAGTATTTATTTACATTAATGACGGGATATATGTGGGGTATAGAATTTTACGAGAAATGTAGAAAACTGGGGGAATTATTTACGAGGGGAAAAAAACTTTCTAGTACTCAGGTGAAATTCGAACCCCAACCTAATCGTCAGCGTCAAACCAGACTACACGAACTTGACGTTTACCCTCTGTGACCCACGGATGGAGTTTACAAGTATTATGACCACAAAAAAAAAATATATATATATATATATATATATATTAGGTCAATTGCTTAGAATTTAAAAACAGAAAAACAAGATTATAAAATACGTACAACATTTTCATCTACCTTCTTATTATGTGCAAGCATAACAGACAAATAATAAATATTAACATTTTGATAAATAGTCAAATTAATAACAATTATTTTAAAAACTGAGTTTTATCGACAATTGACCGAGTTGTTTGACCACAAGTACCGGCCCAACTGCCGGCGAATAGACTGTCAGAAGACCGGTCAGATTTTAGGCCTACTTAAAAGATCCAAAAACTGTTTCTCGACCGGTTTTATACCGCACGGAGGAAGAGACTAATCCAGACGATCTAAACGTGTTTGGTCGACGGGTGTACTTAAACCACGTCCAAATTATACCTTTACCTCGCAGAGGAAACTGGTAATTATAGTCCGCGGAGACATGGGGAAAAAAAAAAAAAAATTAGCATAAAAGAGAACCATCCCAAAAAGTGGCAAAACGTTTATATTCATTTAAAACTAAAGAACACAACCATAAATGAATGATTTTTTTTTTATCAAAAGGGTGTGTTGTGTTTAAATTAAGAAACAAGAGATATCGGTAATTTTAAATTATGAGTGGTATACTAATTTTTTTTTTAAAGTGTGGTTTGTTTGGAATCTTGAGCTTGTCCAGTTTAAATGGGATTACAACCCCCCCACTCCCCCCCAAAAAAAAAAATTGGTTGAACTAGCGAATCCTGGTGTAGTCCCAATCAATTTAATCTACCTTTTTGTTTCATTAAATCAGGGGTTTCCAAAGTTTTTGTTTGGAATGTCAACTCTCAAACTTTAGGTCACACACACACATATTTTGACGTTAAGTGGTTTATGGTTTTATTTATTGATAATTATAAAATAATTACCGCGTGTTCGTACTGTTTCTGGTCCACGCAAACATTACATTACGCTAGTGGAACATGGACTAGGAAGATATTTTGATGAAATGACCCGCATGTGCTCAAAAGAAGATTGAGAAACTATTTTAAAGAAAAGAAAATACCTCAGTACACCGGAGGGATTTGAACCTTAATCTCATATAATTAGTTTAACACGAGAGTGACGCATTAGACCATGTGACCATGTGACGATGCGGACCAAAATTGATTAAAATCTAGGACATTAATCTTCTTATATATATATATATATATATATATATATATATATATATATATATATATATATATATATATATATATGTAACCATATTTACTTTCTCGCCTCTCCTCGGATAGAGGGAGTATCGTGATCATCAAAATAAAATCGAACTCGAGATTTTGATGAGTGTCAACGTTTAATTACCGCGATGTTGCCTGTTTGTCTGTCTGTCTGCCTGCCTGCCTGTCTGTCATTGGGACTAGAGCGTAAACCATTATAAAGTTTTGGCTAAAACTTTATTCATAGGATTTTAATAAAGGTTCCTCAAAAGGGTTTTTTGGAACAATCCAGCCAACCTTAAAATTAAAGAGTTGATTTTCTTAAAATAGGCCTATAATCATTTTGATTAAATTTTGTAACTAAAAATTGTTTAAACATAAGAAACAAAATGGCAATTTTCGTTTTTCCGTGAAAATTACTATAAGAGCACTTTAAAAGTAGCGAAAAATCTCATATTTTGATAATATCTCTGCAACTTTTTGACATATGTCATTGCAAAGTTGTAAGAATATTGAAATTAAAAAAAAAACTTTTATTTGAAACATAATGTTATAAAACAAATGGTTTCCGAAATATTGTCAAATATATGTTTTAAACCTAGGTTTGGAAAATTGAATGTTAGGCTCATTGTTGAACAGAATGAGATGTTACTTTTTCCTCAATATGTTTCTGTAACAGTGTTACTATTTCATTTTTTTTTTATTATCTTTGCTGGAGTGTTTCTGCGAGAATGTATATCATTTTGTTTAATATATCTCATGAGTTTTGAGTAAATATCTCCTTTATTTTTTAAGACAAAGGAGCAGGAAATCTGTGGGTGCACCATCATTTGTGATAAATTGTGAATGTAAATATTGACTAAAATTTCTAAGTAAAATACAACCTTTTTTAACCTAAAATGTTTATTTTCCCCATTTCTTTTAGCACTGGTCTTACTACCCGGCCACGCTAACCTCACATTTATACTAACAACGTAAAGAAGGCGAGATTAAGAACAAATGTATTAGTAATTGCGTTAACCAGCTTCGATGGTCGCATGGTCTAAGGTTTCACTCTCGCAAGGGACTAAACTGTTGATGACGGTTAGATCAAGGTTCGGGTGTACCGAAGGTGGTTCTTCCTAAATGTTTTACCACTATACCTTCTTGCAAATGTGGGTACATTTACTCAATATTCGACCTTCCTCATCCTTATCACACTAGCGTAGGTAATTTAATACATAAGCCTGAACGGATGGTAAAAACCCATTGACAAAAAAAAAAAAATCGTTCGTGTAGAGGGAGAATAATAACCCGTTCAGGGGAGAAAAAACCACCCTGAATACACCCGGCCGGGATTCGATCTCCGACTATTTCGTCACCGACAATCCAGAATAGCTTAGTCTGGCGTTTAGACCGCGTGCCCACCAATGCATGTTTACAGGTTAGTTATTGATATATTTTATTTCAAAGTGTTAAGAGCATTGGCGCGCTAAGCCGAAAGTCCCGGGTTCAATTCCCGCATCCATGAGTAATTTTTTTAACTCATTTAAATTAATTTAAATGTGATCTCCCCCTATAAGACAGTCCCGTAATTACAATAATTTGCAACCTATGTGTTGATATTAATTAAAATAAATATAATTGAACATATTTTAAAATAAAACCATAACTATGAATGTTTAAATTAATTGTGATATTTAAAAATTAGGGCCAGATAAAAGCTCGAGTACTGCGGCTAGCCCAGCGCGGTAGTCCAAGGTAACCCCAACACTCAATCACACGAATCAAAAAATGTGAATATAATTATAATTGATTTTTATTTAATTGCTAAGGATTTTCAAATCAAAACAATGAATAGAAATATCAATATTACTGCTCCAAACAAGTTTATATACAATTGAAAACAATATTTAATATAAAAAATAAGCTAACTTAAGATTCATATTCGATGTTCTTAATTTAAATATTTGAAACATTCGAATTAGATTCAATATTTAAAATTTAAAATAAGATCCCAAACTCGGATTCGATGGAATGTAATTCGAAATTCAAATCGAACGAAAGTCATCCAAAGTTTTTTTACTTTAATTCAGAACACGGATTGCAGATGGCGGGTCTGTAGCTTAGTCTAACTTGAACTGTAATAGATAGATAGATATTTGTTTATTTAGCGTATTGGCAACACTTAGTATACAGCAAAAACGTAAACAATAAATCAACATTAAACATATAGAAACATTAAAAATACAGATAACATTAAACATAAATAATTAGTTTGTTAATTAACTCAGTCGGTAGTATGTTTGCCTACTGAACTAAGGGTTCGATCCCGGTCGGACGTAGGGTGGATTTTTTTTCCCCCAAACGGTTTCCCACTCTTTCTCTCCAAAGAAAATACGAGTACACTTACTCTAAATTCAACCTTCTTTATACCCGACACATTAGGGTGATTACTACAAATAGGCCTGAGCGGATAACTCAAAACAAGTAGTGAGAAGTGTTGTTGGAAAAATAACTGAAGAGCTATAAGGGATATGGACTAGGGTTATAGAGGACAAATTTACCTATTATTTTTTAAAGAACATTTTACAAATATCGGTAACAGTGGGCCTATGTTGTTGAATGTCTGGCATTCTTTTGAAATTGTACAGCAATAAAATATATCTAGGAGCTATCTATGCATGTGTTGCTGTCCTAGGCTAAGTTTAATTAAATGTGCCGAGTTGTTTTTAGAAAGTGCACCTTAAATTGATAGATAAAACAAACTAAACAAAATATAATGATTGAACTAATATTATAAACTTTATATTGTATTTATTTATATGAAATACGATTTTATTGTATAAAATAGTGATCTGGAAAATAATAATAATAAACAGCGTCACCATCTCATATTGTAGCAACAATTGAATCCAAACAACTCTACCCAGAGGGAAAAGAGGCACTTAAAACACAGTTTTATTTATATTATCTGTCGAAAATAATTTTCCGTGACGAAACGTAGCTAATTACGTAGTTTAACTCGACATAAAAACGTAATGTGACTTTGGAAATTTTCTGATGATGTAACATAGGAAATTCCTAGGACATAAAAGTCACGTGACACGTGGTAGCTATACCCCGATTTTGGTAGAAAGAACAGTATATGGTAGTTACTAAAATTACTAAATTATTATTACTACTATTAACACCGCGTCTTACTACCCGTTCGGGTTGTACGCACTTACGCTAATGTGTAATGGTAGGGTAATTGTGAGATGAAATGGAGGACCTACAGTTTAACGTGGGATCCGAACCACGGTCGAGGCCTGGCATTCCCCACATTCACAAGATGTCAGAGGGGAAGGAAGGGTTTTGGTAATCAGATAAATCTGTGCCGGGACCGAGGATTGAACCCCGGACCCCCAACACAGAAGTCTGAAACCTTACACCCAGACCACCAGGTCACCTAAAATTACTAAAACAATTTTAATATATTCACACTTCAAGTCATATGTAACTTTATATATACTCGCTTTGCTTGTTGGGGGCTCCGCCCCCCAAACCCCCAGTGGGTTTTCTTTGTAAGTGGATGTAAACTAATGTAATTCCAGAGCTGTTTTTTGATAGCCACAAGAGACCTCCAAAGAAAGGTTCGTACCGACTATAAAGTTGCTCTGATATTTTGGGTTTTTTTCGGGGGTTAAAAATTAATATTTTTAACTTTTTTGAATTTTCCCGTTGGTTACAGGCTAGAAGCTATAAGTTTGGTAAATTTCAAGTTTCTAGCTCATCTGGAAGTGGGTAAACATTAATGTCAGTGAGTGAGTCAGCCGTGTGGCTTTATAGTAGTATAAAATAATTATCAATAAATACCTACAAAATAGTAATGTTATGTTAATGCTGACAACAAAAAATATGTTAGTATTTTCTATAAGGAGCTTAAAATGTCAATTCGTTAGAAAATTAAGCAATAGGGCCTACTTCCTAAATCCAAAGTTGACATTCGAATATTTAAATTAGGCACATAATAATTTTCCTGGCGAGATATATTAGAATTTCCCCTCCTCCAAAATGTTCAAACATACATATTGTTATTTTGTTATTTATTTTTAGTAATCTAAAGGTTACATTAATCAAATATTTGTATTATGTTTATTGGAATATTCGACGTCATAACTTAACAATTATTTAATTTTGGTTTACAAGTGTTTTTTTAAATAACACTTTTCAAGTTATCTTATCTCATCTATTATCGTTAACTAAACAAAATATTATGCTGTAATAGTTTTGACAACAATGCCATATTTTTATGCATTTAATTATTTAAGTCCTCTTCCACATTAATATGCTATTCCCAATTATTAAGTTTTAAATGTTTTTTTTTATGAAAACAACAAACACTATTAAAAATATCAAACAAACCACCTAATTAGTAAATTACAAATAAGGTAATGGTGAATATATCACCCACCAGTCAACACAAGTTCATTTTAGCTGCAAAGTTAAGGTCAGTTTTTTTTAACGAGATCGTTTGCTTAAGACTTTTTTTATACGGAAAGAACCTAGTTCGAATCCCAGCCTGGTAGAGTTTTTTCCCCCTAGTTTTCCCACTCTACCTAGGCACATACACGGGTACAGTTCCCTTAGACCAATGGTTCCCGTACTCTTTGAATGCGGTACGACCCCAACAATTTCCGTAATTTGGTTTACCCGAGATAACGCTGGATATTTAATATTTTGCTACATGTTTTATGTTGCCCAGCCTGAGCTAGAATCAGTGTTGCCACATTTCCAATCATTGTTTAAATCCGTCCTACCTATGGTTGGACTGGGTCCGAATATGTTTATAAGATTTTATAAGGACCTATCTTTTACCGGATGACCTGGTGGTCTAGGGGTAAGGTGTTGGACTTCTGTGCTGGCGGTCCGGGGTTCAATCCTCGGTCCCGGCACAGATTTATCTGTTTACCATACCCTTCCTTCACCTCTGACAAGACGTGTATTAATCACAACTTGTGAATGTGGGGAATACCAGGCCTCCCCCGTGGTTCGGATCCCGCGTTAAACTGTAGGTCCTCCATTTCATCTCACAATCACCCTACCATTAAATGCGTATAACCCGAACGGGTAGTAAGACGCGGTGCTAATAATGATGATAATAATATATTTTTCCGACTTTATTTCGCTTATTCTGTTTTGTTTCTTATGGTGTACCGCCTGTAATAACCGTATGCACCACTGGTGATACGCGTACCACAGTTTGGGAACCGCTGCTTTAGATTATAACTTCCCTCTGCCCTAACCCGGTGGTGTAGTTAAATGAGAATAGCAGGAAAAGGTAGTAATACGCGACGATATATAAAGAAAAAGGGGTAAATACTATATATATGTACATAATTATTTTCATAACTCGATTGTTGAAATTAATACAAACGTTGAACACGATAAAAAATACTACTGACATCCTAATAATATAGGCCTAGATAAAGAATGTCAAATATGCGTAAACATAATTAAATAGAAGGAATAATTATTATGTACAATACACGTAAATTAAATCGTTTGAAATCCAAACCTGCCGAGTAAATAAAATATCAATTTTAGCAGCAGTCGATTGATCACCTTAATTAAGGGGGGCGAATGAGCAGGGTGCTTAGAACATGGGTCCAGAGTTCAATTCCTTTGCTTTATGGTTGTTTTTTAGCGCCGCGTCTCATTACTCGGGGTTATACAAATATCTACAAACTACACTAAATGTGACGAGTAAGGATGAACTGAGAGTAAGCATTTGCACGGAGGAGAGTTGGAAAACAATTAGGGGGGAGAAAAAATCCCCCAATTCACTCGACCGAGATTCGAAACCCCGATCTCCCCGTCATCGGCAGTCCAGTGTATTGTGAGAGCGACGCCTTAGACCATTCGGCCACAGAAGTGGGTTTGCTTACAAATAAACCTTTATTTTCATAATAATATTAATTAACAATGCGTAGAAACCAAATTTTGCTCCAGTAAAAACAAAAGAGTTAAATTTACTTCACGCGGTGATATCAACAGTTGTTGAATATCTGTCAACAGCAGAGCAACATTAGATGAGAAACTTTTTAAAAGAAAAGAAAAAGTTGTCAATAAATTCCAGGACACCCCTGACAGATATTCAACAACTGTTTATATCAACGTGTGAAGAAAATTAAAATATATGTTTCTACTGGAGAAATATTGGATTTATTTTGGCCAAAAAACTTTTGATATAAAAACGGCAAAAAAAAAAAAAACCTGCCCTTAACTCACGTACACCGCATCCTCACTTTAAGGGCGCCGCCTAACTGGGAGCGCCAAGACATTTCACAGGCGTCTCATAAATCCCGCAGTTATCTAAAAAGTAACTTATTTTTGTTATTTACAAAATATGTTTGAAACCAAAATTGTGGGTAGCGGTCGGTACCTTTCACATGACCCTGTAGGGCTGAAAAATACTTCATTTCAAATAATTTTATTCATCTCTACAACATTTATATTTTAAAAACTTCTGTTTGTGACGCGTTTTGACCTGCGCGGTCCGAAATGCATTCCCGGCCTATCTAATATTCAAGATCCTCCGACTATTACTTTTTAAATATTACAAACCTGCTACAGTGGCCGCATGGTCTAAGGCGCTACTCTTGAAATAGACTAGACTGTTGTTGACGACGGACGAAGAGAGCGTGGTTCGATACCGGTCAGGTGTATTTTGAAGGATTTTTCTCAAAATGTCCATCCCCGCAAATGCAGATACACTTCCTTTTAATTCAACCTTACTCATCCCTAGCCCATTAACGTAATTAGAATACAGCCATAATATCCTAATGGATAGTAAGATGCTGTGGTTTAAAAAAACAATCAAACTTAATGTTGTTGGACAACTAGTTTCTTAAGATTATTAGGTCACAGATATAATCGTTTAATAACAGGTAATTTTAGAAACATTTCACAATACTTTAAATTACTGCTGTTGTTTAACTTAGAACAACTATAACCCACTAATCAATAAATATGCCAAACTTGTTTACACAGCAAAACACAACAGGTCCTTGGTTATTGTATGTAAATCCACCTGTCAATCCATTGAGGACTGATAAAAAATTAATTAATAAACAGTTGTAGGCGCAATCTTTAAGTTCTAAGTAGTTAATCCAATTTAAAGAAAATCCCTGGCCAGGAAATTCCATGGAGTTAATTTAGCTAATTTAATAACTCATTAACATTAGTTTAATTGCGTTTAGTTAAAAAAACAACAAACCCTATAAATTACATAAGGTTTGAAAATGTATTGTTTATTTTTTAACAAGTTAAACTATTCACGTCGAAAATTATTCGAATATTTAGATCGAGAATAATTATTATGTTAGTATATCTCGTTTTTATTCATATTTTATTCAATAAGATTTTAATATTTGGTTAAAGCTGAACTCGTCAGATAATTAGCTGGGACGACTTTATTTTTAATGCGTGACTTCCGTTAATGCGCGGGTTAACATCATATTTGAGAAATTATCGGAAAATATAACGAAAGACAAGGGTTTTGATTTAGACAGAGCTTGGGTTGGAAATTATAAACTTTGAAATTTAACGCTTTATTTATTTAGTTGTTTTTTAAATGATGAAACATGAAAACTATTACATACATTTCCCTTATTTCGTTCGTTGGTGAATTATTGAAGCAGTTATTGGGAACTAAGATTTACTTTGGATCAGGTAGGCCTATTTAAAAAAGTTATCACTGTAGCTAAAATTAATCGCGAAACTAGCGTTAGTAAAGACCTATACTAATGTGGTGTCATATTTATGAAAATAATAAAGCCAAGTTAATTTCATAAAAGTGTAAAATATATAATTAGAGAATTTTCAGAAAAATATTTATTAAAAGTTGTTTTTTTTAAATTGAGAAACTATAAATGACTTTGTACATTTTATTGAACAAGAAATTGGTCAAGATGTACAATAGATAGCGTAGCGAAACAAATTAATAAATAAAGACCAGAATGAACAGTTTTATTAGCTTTTTAGCTCTCCGTCAGAAATAAAGCTAACCATTAAAATTTAAAAAAACTTTTTTTTTAATAATCGAGCTCTCTCATCCTAATTTTGATTAAATCTATTGATTTTCACCAAATATTTTTCAACAATTTGTTCAAATGTAAACTATTGTCTTAATATCTTAATTGTTTATATAACCCGAAAGGGTAGTAAGACGCGGTGCTAATAATACTCAATGTGAAAACTTGTTTTTAGGCTACTTTCTTGATAATAATTTTTATTTGGTTGATAAGCGATCAAAATATCTTTAACAGGCGTTAATAAATTTGATGAAAATTATATTCGGCGGTGGAAGTTCAATTAAAGTATTAAACGTTTTTTAGTAGTTGGAATAAGTTTCTTCTTCATTTAAATGGAAAAGAGGAATATTTTGTTTTCTTAACATAATAAAATTGTTAAGTTAACTGAATACTTTATTAAACGTCGAAATATTCAACGTTCTCTTATATGTGTTTATATATTTCGTTTGAAAAAAAGATTGTTTACCGCAAAACATATCACCAGGGGTTCCAAGCGGCCGGTGACTAAAAATATGACAACTATTAAGATACATTCATTCATAAATACCGCTGATGATTTGTTTCAGTGCAGGCTGAAGTGGATAGGTGATGTATTTATATTTTTTATTATTAGTCGATTTAATCCCAAAGGCATTTCAGTTACATAATCGATTATTACGTCGTTATTATAGTGACATGAGCAAAAATGCTTCTAAATTGTAAGACAATCGCGGTATTCAATAAACAAATGCTTATTACGTTTGTCTAAATACATTGTTAATAAAATGCTTATTACGTTTGTCTAAATATATTGTAAATAAAATGCTTATTACGTTTGTCTAAATATATTGTTAATAAAATGCTTATTACGTTTGTCTAAATATATTGTTAATAAAATGCTTATTACGTTTGTCTAAATATATTGTTAATAAAATGCTTATTACGTTTGTCTAAATATATTGTTAATAAAATGCTTATTACGTTTGTCTAAATATATTGTTAATAATATTCTTATTACGTTTGTCTAAATATATTGTTAATAAACAACCAAGAGAAAACAAACAGGACGGGTTTACATTTAATGATATCGTTTATCCTCACAAATGATGTATTATGGGAACCCTCCGACTGACTCACTGGAGCTTTTGACTATAATTTAATAAAAACAATAATTAAGAATTGAAAGGATAGCTTTATTTTAGTTTAAAGCAGCCCAAATCAAACGGGCCCACCAGAACATCTCCTGATGACCCTGTCCACCCCTGAGAATAATCCAAACGTAGCTCACGCCGGTCTCTTACGTGCCTCGGAAAAATAACATCAAGTAAAGAGAAAAGAACGAGACGCGCTCTAGTCGGTTTAAATATTCCGTTACCTGCCACGAAACAGAACTCCAGTGTCGGTGGCGTCAGCCGTCCATGTCGCCGACGCGGCCTCCACGATATTGGCGGCGTCCGTCGTGGCGGGGTTTACCGTCGGATAGAGATACCGGTCGAACACTCTTTTCTTTTTTAGCCTGGGTAGGTTGTTTGGAGAGGAAAAAACAACCGTTTAGGCGCCGGACGAAGACATCAGTTCCGGCGGCTGGTAGACGTCTCAGTCGCCGGCACTTCCCCCACGCACGTTAACACACTCGCGCACGACGCACGACCGGTGAATGTATTATTTTTTCCCCCCAGTCGTGTGATTTTTAATTTCGCTTCACTCTTTGTTTATTTTTAATCAATAATTATCACACGCTTTGATCGTAAATATTTGGATTGTTTGGTTTGGGAAGCAACGTCCTTACACTTTTACAATTGCTAAAAAGACACATTGTTGTCCCAACAATTTCTTGTGACAACTCTACTCTCATAACTAGACATTTATAATGTTTCAGGTTTAACTAATGTTTCTCTTTAGATATTATTGTAAACTAATAAACTTGTCTCCATTCCATAACGGAGGTTACACGTTTCGGCACATCCAAGACCGACGGTTTCCCAGAACATTTGTTGAACGCATTTGGGCAAACTTGCGATGTTCGAAACGTTGGGAGGGTTTTAGGGAGGGGAGAGAAGCCAGCGCGTTTCAAAACTTGTCTCGGCCTTTTCCGATGACGTTCGTGGGAGATCGTGGGAGAGAATGGCTAACCTCCCCCCTCCCCCCGCAAGCCTTTAGCGTAGAACAGTAGGGCTTACTGTGGGGGCGGGGCTTAGGTTCAAACACTGCCCCTCCTTTAGCGGGGGCGGGTTTTACTTTGTTATGCAATGGTTTTCAAGGGGAAAAGGGGGATGTAAAAAGGCGGGAAGACATTTCCTCTTATAATATTATGTGAAGTGAAAGCATGGCGACATGGCGGAAAGAGGAGAAGAAAGACAAGGAGAACAAAACACGAAAAGGAGAAAGATGACTAGCAAGGGAAAAAAAAGATATTTTTTTTTCAGCTATTGAAGAGGGGGAAAGGAGAATAGTTTGTGGCATGAGAGGGGTAGGCTAGTACACAATACACACAAAAAGAGAAAAACACATACATTGCAGTGTTAAATATGAAGTGATATGGCATCAAAATAGAAAGAAATAGAACCTGCATCAGACAAAGAGGGGAAAGTTAAAATAGCTAAATGCAAAGTGAATGGAATCGAGAAGAGTCTAAAAGAGTGAGACAACAATACCAATGAGAAATAAAAAACCAGGACGTAAGAAAATCTCCTAAAATATGAAACGAAAGACAGATCTCAAGTGAATAAAAGTATTTAAAAAGAAAGACGGATAATACTTTGACTGAAAGGGTTGGGGAGAGTCAGAGCAAAACTCCAAGAAGAACAGAGCCGTTAGAAATGGAAGGAGGTAGACAGAGTGCTGACAGAAGGACAAAGACAGAGAGCTACGAGGCAAGAATGTAAAGGCTTTCTTTATAGCTCATAGAAAACACGAAGCGAAGGAGGGCTATGAAAAAAAAAAAATAAGAATCTGGAATATGACAAGAGGTTGGAAAGGGTGGGGGCGATTGGAAGCCAAAGCACATAGAGAAAGGAAGCATAATAAGTACTGCAAAGAAACAAAAGACTGTACATAAAAAAAAAAGAATTGAAGACGAAGAAAGGCAGGGCCGATAGAAACAGTTGTCTAGACCGTAAGGGGGAAGCTAATGGTGGGAGAAAGAGTTAGAAGGCGGGCGGGAGGGAAGGTGTGCGCGCGTCTTGGTAGCACCCGGGCGAAGCAGAAGCGGATATTCTGGAGCAGTCGCTGCCAAGAAGTAAGCGCGGGCGTCTCTTAGATTTGTGAAAAAGGAAATCTGTGAATAAGTCTTTTGGAAAATAAATAAATAAAAAGCAATTACTGTTTTGAGACCTGTGGAGGAAAATCGTGTGCTTTCTTTCTTCATAAATATTTTTTTATATCTAGTTATTAGAGGTAGAATTTGTCGACGCTTTAAGTGGTGTCTTTATAAAAAAAATATTGAAATAACCGATTTTTTTTTTTGCCTAGTGAAGAAAATGTTCTTGTTCATTTTACGTAGCTCAACTGTTTTACGTTGAATATACTACACCTCTCAAATCAAAGATTTAAAAAAAATTATCTGAAAAATAGTTTAAAAAAAATTCAAAATGGCCCTTGTAAACATTTTTTTTTAAAAGTCGTATTGATTGCAAGTTCTATTCTCAGTATTCCATTTAATTTTAAGACGGCAGAGATTTCTATGTATTTTAAATTATAAAGGCTTTAACCCAGTTCTGCCAATATTGGTTGCAAACAAACTAGTTTAATTTTCGTGAAACAGTTTAAAGTTATATTCGGTGTGGCGAATGAACAATCTCAAGTCAATTTTTTTTTTTTTTAAGTATCAAGCTCAAATCTTTAATAATTGTTGTTTATTTACTATTCTAAAAATTTGGCTAAATATTACCGTATATTTATATTACTTTGTAAGATTGATTTCTGGCTAAATTGGTTAACTAGACACCTCAGATAATCTATATTATTTTATATAATATTTATATTTTTAAATTTAGCGCATTAACTTGTGTTAACGTTATAATAGTAGTTTATTATTTTATTCGGGGTAAAAACGTTTTCGATACAATGAATAAACTTATTGGATTAAAAATCCTTACAAATTCAAGTTCAATTAATATCTTTGTAGAGGATTAAATATTTTTTAAGCTCAATACATTCTTTACGTTGAGTACATTCAAAATGTAACTATAAAATTAAGAAATATATTTGTATATGGGATTATAATTTAGTACCTTTCAAGCAATATAATTAATAGGCCTACTCTAATTATTAATATGTTTAGTTTCTTTAATGCTTTTTTTTTGTCAAACTATACAAACAATTTCAAAAACTCCCACCAATAGGCCTAGAAGTATTAAAATAGTTTACCAAGATTTTTCGTAAAATGTGACACACCTCTAAATGTGATATGTAATTTTGTGATTACTCATAATATCTTATATCAATAGAATTTTTCAACTCTATTATATACTAAATAAAACCTGCAATTCATTTACAGCAGTTTAATCGAAAATTGTGCCAAGTATTAAGAAAGACAAACCTTTTTAACAAATTGAATTAACGACTAATTTATTGTTGTCTTTTACATACGGATACAAATAAGATAAAACATTCTTGTCCATTTTATAATAATCAAGTGTGACTCATTTGTGATTTTGATTATTATTTATCTTAGTGAAATTTTGCAATTTTGAAATATTAGTCTAAATTATTAAGCTTGGAGCTTAAACTTAAGTATTTTATGAGCCATTTCTCAAATCATAATAGTTTGGGATCTCTCTTTTATATATAGGTATATATATTATATAATAAAAGGAGAAATTTACTATATAACTATGTTGAGAAGTTTAATTCAATTTGAGGCCAACAGTTAATTCTTAAGTTGTTATCAAATAATATTATAGAAAACATAAGCTACAATAGACAACCAATTGATGAAATGTGTCTAGTGTATTGAGAAGCACACTTATTTATTAATAAGCGGTTAAAGTAACCAAACATAAATTAATAATATCGCTGAAAATTATATTAGATTTGAAAGTTCAATTAAGTGTTTATAATTTCATTGCAAACGTTATTTTATTTTTTGTTAAAATATGTTCCACTACTGTACATTTAATTGGGAAACAGGAACATTTTATTTTCTTAAAATAAAATCTTTGAATTATGAATATTATATTAAACGTCGAGAATTATATTCAACGTCCCTAATTTTTTTTAGCGATTTCCTTTGAATAAATTATTATTCAACGAAAACGATTTACTCAAACCTAGCACACATCGGTATATACGAGCCTTGGAAAAAATGTCCATCAAGAAATAAAATCACAAAAATGTTACAAATGTATCATGCCTTGCATTTTTTTTAAATATATATAAAATAATTTAAAAGAAATAAATGCGCAGCGAAAGATGTAATATTTATTTATTAATCAAATCAAGGTCACGGATTAGCCGGCAATATGTAGCTCTATATAGTCTGGTTTGCCAGTGACGTAGAGGTTTGGGCTGGACTCCTGGTAGTGAAGGAGATCTTCTCTCTCCACGCAAACGCGGGTACAATTGATTTAAATTCTACCTCCTCATCCTCATCATACTGATAAAATTGAATGTGCAAAATCCGGATGGGTAGTGAGACGAACTTGTGATAAAGCACGCGATGTAAAGAGCATCTTTTAGAAAATACTGTACAAGTGTATTTAATCGCGGTAAACATTTATAACATTTTATTGTTTTATTAGTTTTATTTTACACACTAGCAGAGGTGACCCGACCCTGCTTTGCTTCAAACAGAGAAGAAAAAATCTCTTCATTTTATTTCTTCCGAACCAGTTTTTAATTAATTAAAAACAAAATCTAATCAAAATTTTAAAATTCCTGCTTCTAAGCGCACATGTTCGTGCACAGAGGATACTAATTTTAAAATGTCAGCCCTCTGCGTGCGGTAGATATCACGTAATGCTTATGACAAGCTTTTCATTTTATTACCAACTCTCATAATCATTTCAATTCAATTTCAATTTCCTTTATTCTAGTGCTGGCCAACATTCGTAAGACCTATAACAGGCCAGCACTGAAAGTACACAAGTACCTTACAAATATATATATCTACACGAGAAAATAAGATAAGCAAAAATGCTAAATAATGTTATATAATGATTAATAGTTATAAAAAAGTAATTAATAATGATAATAATTTTGCTATTGAATATAATAAAAACAAAAGGGCATCACAATTAAGTCTACGCGAGAAGAGAGTTTGGAGCCCTAGTAGGTCTCGAATTCTGTCATAATCATAATAAATCCGGTTACTAAAGTATTCATCATAGCACGCAGCGACAAATTTTCTTTGAACGTTTTCCAACATAAGAGAGTCAGCTAAGATAATGGAATTCCAAGCAACAGTAGCATATTCTAACTTAGATCTAATCAGGGCGTAGCACAGACATAAAAAACAGTCAACTTTTTTAAATGATGAAGTAATAAATTTAATAAGTCCAAGTAATTTTAATGATTGGGAAATTACATGGTCAACATGATAGTGGAAATAAGTTTGTTATCCAGGAGGACACCAAGATCGTTAATATAAAGGTGCGAACTATGTTTTCATTGCCCAATTTATAAGTTAAAAAGAAAGGATTAGTTTCCTAGTAAAAGAATATGTTATAATTGGTCTTAGATTTATTAATAGACATTCCATTTTCAAAAGACCATTGTATAATACCATTTACATCATTATGTATCCCTATACAATCTGCAATTGATTTGATAATTTTAAATAATATTACGTCATCAGCAAAAAGTAAATAACTAGACGAGTTCAAATATTTACCAATGACATCAATAAACACATTAAAGAGAAGATGACACAAATTAGAACCCTGTGGTATGCCACAGGGGGCTAAAAGTGTATTTGAGGTGTGTGAATCAATTTTAATAGTGAATGATCTTTCATGCAAATAACTGCTGAACCAATTTACATATGATTGAGAAAGTCCAACATTACTAAGTTTAGAGAGAATAATACTATGCTGACATAAGTCAAATGCCTTACTTTGGCCAAAATAAATAGCATCAACCTGACCTTGGGTAGAGACTTGAGGGGTAACATGCCCAAGAAATTCTACTACATTAGTGACAGTAGATTTGTTATTTATAAAGCCATGTTGTTTATCTAAAAAAAATTTTTTAAGGTGTTGGAAAGTATGCTCATGTACGATTTTCTCGAATACTTTGGAGAAAGTGTTTAAGAGAGAAATTGGTCTATAATTACAAGCATTTGTTTTTGCCCTTTTTTATAAATAAGTACAACAGATTGTTTCCATGTAAGAGGAAAAGTTTCATTTGATAGGCTAACAAAGGGCTGAAAAGGCTGACACAGCCTTTAACAATAAAACTTGGAATTCCATCTGAGCCGGCACATCTAGAAGAACTCAACTTTTTTATAGCACTAGCAACGTCCAAGGGTGTAATGGGCAAGGATACAAGGGCGCACTCGTTTCAATAACGGGGCAAGGTAAGACAGGAAAGGCTGAACTATAAACGGAATGAAAATAGCTCCCAAACTCATTAGCAATTAATACAGGATCCGCTATAATACTGCCATTAATTTCTAGGTTAGATGGGGAAACTTTATTCACACGATTATTTTTAACAAATTTCCAAAATTCCTTTGGTTTACATTTAAATATTATTTTCTATTGAGTTCATCCAATTGGCTCTGTCTATAATCAAATTACTTTTAACTAATTTACGAAATTGAGAAAAATGTGAATAGAATACACCATTATTTGTTATTATAATAATGATAATCATAATAAATTAGTGTTATTTTAAAGGTATTGATAATATTTATAAAAAGTGAAAGATGTAGATCACATGACTTGACGTATGAATAGGTGAAAGTAGATCTAGTAACTTTTTTTAGCTGTCAGAGATGTCCATTCGCAAGAAAAATGGGGTATAAGTTGTGTTCATGGGGCAAAATAAATGTTTTTTTTAAGCACCACGTCTTAATACATATTCGGGTTATATGCTTATGTACTAATTACGCTAATGTGTCAGGTAGGTTGAATTTAGAGGAGGTTTACCCGCATTTGCGTGGAAATATAGAGTGGAAAACTATTTTAGGAAAAACACCCCCAGTACACTTTACCAGAATTGAACCCCTGATATCCCTGTCAGCGGCAGTCTAGTCTAATGCGAGAGTAGCGCGTTAGAACACGCGGCCACTGAAGCAGGTTCTTATTTAATTATTATAATACCCGCTCCGGTGGCCGCGTGGTCTAACGCGCTACTCTCGCAATAGACTAAACTGCTGATGACTGACCGGGAGATTGAAGTTTGAATCTCGGTTGGGTTTATTGAGGATGGGTTTCCCACTCTATCGCCACGCAAATGCGAGTGCACTTCCTCTAAATCACCTCCCTCCTCTCTAACATTAGCGTAAGAAAATGTCGTGTAGTTGTGATGTTTTTCTTACCCAATAAACCAATATAGCTGCATTTATTCGCGCTAGCGGGTTAGGGATGAGGAAGTGATATTTAGAGAAAGTGTACTTGTATTTGAGTGGATGAAGAGTGGAAAAACATTTGATAGTAAACAACCCTCAGTACATCCGGCAGGAATTCGAACTCATATCCATTGACTATGATAATATATAATAGTCATTGTCATATCTCCCTTTCACTGTCAAACCAGCTTAAACTAGGATTATGGTATGAATATTCTTTTAGAAAACACATACATATTTTTGCGGTCAACATTAATAACATTTTACCATATTATAAATTTTGTCATAACCACTGAGCAAATTTAAATACTTGTATTGACTGTTGTGTAAGTTGTACAGAGTTGTATACACTTACATATAGTCTGTTCACGGTAGGAATTGACTTCTGAAAGGCCTTTTTCCTACCATAAATATATTATATAGTAGAATATTGGTAGGAAAAAAGACCTTTCAGAGAGTAATTCCTACCGTGAATTAAGTATAACTCGATTGGACGCACGTTTTATAATTGCTGGCTTAGCATTTACGAAGTAACATACTCTAGAGGTTGCAGTATAGCGCTTACAATTCATAACAATGTTCAAACTTGTGAGCCCGAAAGGGGCCCATATTGTGGTATAAAATATCGTTTAATTTTCTGCAACAGGAAAGTCACAATTCCAACTTTCTCGCGGCGGGTCACGCTGCCCGACGCCTTATCGATACAGACATGATATTCGGGTCATCGATATTACTGGAGGGCATCGTCGGAGCCCAGGGTCCCGGGATTGAGTTCGGTAGAAGACCGAGCAGAAACAATACACTTTGGACAGCCTAAGTATTCACAAGTTAAACCAGTTCTTCCACGATCACGGGTGTCCATTCCTCTTGCTCTTTATCTTACGACTAACAACAAAGGTTGTATCATCTTTTAGCATCCACTATCAAACCAAAATTCACAAACTTCTGTATTATTTAGAACCTACACAACTATCTTACCCGCAATATCACCCCAACTGCACGCTATCGTCAAAACAATATTAATTTAAAGGTATTGAGCATATCTACCAGATCATGTGACTTGACGTATGAATATATTAAAATTGTTTTAGTGAATTTTGTAGCTGTTAAATAATGTTATTTCTATGAGAATCCTATTTTGAGACTCACACTTAGTTCAAGTGCACACCGATGCTAGTGAAACTGAAATAAAATAGATGAGGCTGTAAAATGTCTTTAAAAATAAGTCAAATAATCAAAATTGTTGTCAAAATGTTGTCAGAAAACTCGGTTATTTGGCTCTTGAAAATTCAGATGTCGGTCATATTTCAAGAGTTTGGTTAAATTGAATAAACAATTAAAAAGGAGAAATTTGTTACAGAAATAAAGGGTAAAATCGAAGGATTTGTTTTTTGAAAAATAAGGAGAGACCAGAGAACTTATCAAATTAAAAAAAAACATACAAAAAAAGAAATAAATTAATTATAGGCCGAGAAAATTAGTAATTGTTTTAAAATGAAATCGTCGGAAAAGTAATTGGACTGCTTTTAGTATGAATTTTTTGTTGTGAAAATTCAGAGAATTTTAGTAATAGTAAAAATTGGAAGAAACTCGAGAGATTTTTTGGTCACGCGTTTTATTAGGCCTAACCGTTCGGGTTATACATATATGCACTGATTACGCTAATGTGTTAAGGATTAGGAAGGTTGAATGAAGAGTAAATGCATCACATTTGCTTAGAGAAAAAAAGAGTGAGAATCATTTTAGGAAAAATCACCCACCTTACCGATATTCGAACCCTGAACTCCCCATGAAAGGTGCACCAACCAAACGAGCTTGACGTTTAGTCCCTATGTACCCACAGTATGACTAAAGACATCAAGTCTAGATTATATAACTGCAATAAAATTACATTTTAATGATAAAAACACAAGAATCTCATTCATACAATTTTCAGAAAGTTTATGTGTAGAGTGAGATGATGATGATATTTTTTTAATTATATTATTATTTCACCTCGTCTTACTACAACATTCGGGTTATACGACTCACGCAAAAGTGTAATGGTAGGGTGATTGTGAGATGAATGGAGGACCTACAGTTTAAGTGGAATCCGAACCACGGTGGAGGCCTGGGATTCCACACATTCACAAGTTGGATTTAATACACGTCTTGTCAGAGGTGAAGGAAGGGTTTGGTAATCAGATAAATCTGTGCCGGGACCGAGGATTGAACCCCGGATCCCAGCACAAGTAAAATTTTATTTAACCTCAATTTGATAAGCTGGACTGGATTTTGATTATCAAATGGTCTAATAATATCAATATAATGGCATTACAAATTGTTAAATACATATTTTTAAACATAGATAAAAATGAAAGGGAACTTGAAATAACAATGAGTTGGCTTTGTTTGTGACGTACAAGAATAAATGTCACGGCGCACCACACAAACTTTACCGTCTTTTTGCATACAAATAAAGATAGACTATTCACTAAGAACTCGTATATGAAAGAAAATAATATGCACGGTTGCAGAAACACTAAACCAAAGAGCGTAAGTGGAATAATATATACTGTTAAACTTAAACAAATTAGGGAAAAGTAAATTTTTTTTTTTTTTTTACCAAAAGCAAAACAATTTCCCAACCTCAATTTAAAAAATATATTTGCCAATATCCAGAAATGTTAAGTGTTGTAAAAATACATTTCATTTTTTAGTTTAATAGACCTCAAACTTATGGTCAAATTATTTCGTGTCTCAAAAATTTGCAGAGATTTCAATTGAAAATTCCCGCCAGGTTTGTAATCAAAGTTGTTTTCATAAGAAAATGAATTGTCATTTGTTTATAATGTCAACAGTGCCTGGATACGAATCTAATCAAAATCATTAAAACGTAATTTTGAGGAAATCAAGTTTACTTCTTTCCACCTAATTTTAAAATTTCCCAAAAAACCCTCTGATGAACCTTATTAAATCCCTGTATCCCAAGTTTTAGGCTCTGGTCTCGTAACAGGCCACAGACGTCATCGTAAAAAATCATTTTCTGTCCAGGGAGCTTCGACATCCATCAAAATTTTCAAGTTAGAAGTGTTTTTTTTTTACGATTACAATACTTACGCTCTCCGAGAGGTGCCGAGAAAGTCAAAATTACATGTCATCAAAATAGACTGCTGTTGAGTATTTTATTTCTTTTTGAAAGTTATATATTTCTATCAGTTTTCATCACATTTGACTCTTGAATCAATAAATAAAAGTTAGGCCTACCTTCACTCAAACCATGAGAGGTTATCAATCACTTTATTTACAAATCTTTTGAGAATTATTGTATTAAGGTTTATATTAGCACTCTGGAGGGCAACAGATTTCCCGGCAGATATTACAATCTAAAAACAGTGGGCATCGTTTCAAACAATAATAGGAACAAATTTTTTCCGAATTTGTTTATTTTGTGTAATTTTTATTCGCGAAAATGTTGATTTTTTTCTCTATATGTTTATATTATTATTATTATTATTAGCACCGCGTCTTACTACCCGTTCGGGTTATACGCACATACGCTAATGTGTAAAGGTAGGGTGAAAGTTAGAAAGAAATGGAGGACCTACAGTTTAACGTGGTATCCGAACCACGGTGGAGGCCTGACATTCCCCCCATTCACAAGATGTCTTATCAGAGGTAAGGAAGGGTTTGGAAATAAGATAAATCTGTGTATATGTTTATAATTTCTATATTTATCTAATAACCGCTTCGGTGGCCGCATATAGTCTGAGTTCGGCAAGACTGACAAGCGTGCGTGCGTGCTTGCGAGCGAGCGAGGCGTGATTAGCAGATAGCTCTCGATAATTTTGACGAGGAGGCAAATGTTCGAATCTTGGCTCAGTGAACTGAGGGGGTTTTGACAAGGATTTATTGTTGTGGTTTTCCCATCCTCTCTATGCTAATTGTGATTTTATTTGTAAAGGCTACTTTGATTATAATATTTAAGTATTTTTTAACACATCATTATATATATGTTTATGTCTTGCCAATTAAGTTAGGCGTTAGTAGCAAGTGCAAACTACGATAATTATAAAAAAAGTAAAATTTTTCACGTCAAATTGAGAAGTTTTCCTACCACCAATGGACCAAATAAAATAGTAGCGCCCGTAAACTGATTTTTGGCACGAGCGTCGCTCCGTTTGGGCCCTTTTAAGCATACTTCAATTTAATTTGGAAAACGGGAAAACGAGGTTGTCTTGGTGGATTATGCGGGTGTTTTTTTTAAAATGGTTTTTCCCTACCCCACGAAAATGGGGTAAACCCATATAATTCCTAATCCCCAAAACCTTTGGTTTAAATTTTAGATAAGCCCATAACCCCAACGGGTAAAGACGTGGTGCTTGAAAAAAAAACCAAAAAATGACAAACAAAAAAAAAATAGAAAAAAATACCCAGATTTATAATAGGGATAGGTCTTTTATAGTTTCAAAGGGTATTTTAAATTAAAATTTTTTTAAAGTTAAAAAATAAAAATAATTAAAGGTAATTATTGGATACTATGGTAAAAATTTTTAAATTTTTTTTTTAAGGATTTTGAAAGTTTCATTAAATTGATTAATTAAAAAAAAGGGGAAAAACTTAATTTTTCATATTCTAGTAGTTAATAAAATTTTTGGTTTTGAGTTTATTTGGAAACCTATATTGGGTTTAAAAATCCCAAAAATGGCAGTAACCCCCCCTTCCCCAAAAAAAGTAAATTGTAAATATAATTTTATACATAATAAAATATCTATAAACAACTTTGAATAATATTTAAAAATCAAAATTTTGATTTGATTAGAAAATTTTTTGTCAATTTAAAGAAGTTCAGAAATTTTAATAAATTGTAGGTGGGTTAGAAAAATACAGGGTAAGGACAAAAATGATTGTTTATTTCGAAATTGATCACGCCCACGTTATAAGCGGCTTTGTCCCACCCCCCAATAACGCATCAATTATGTAATGTCATATGATTGGCTAAAAAACCCTTTTAATGGGCCCCGGGAAATAGGGGGGTGAAAGGAAATTTTTGGGGCGGAGAACTTGAAATGTGGGGGGTCCCGGTTTTTTAAAAAAATTTGCAAAAAAAACAAAGTAATTTTTAAAAGTTTTAACTTAAAGAATGTAAGAACCTTTATTTTTCCTATATATATATTACTATATATATATATTTATCCCATTTTAAAATTAATCGTTAACGGGGTTTAATGTTGATGATGCGGGTTTTGGGCCCCTTATGTATTAGGCGACAGTTCTTGTTAGTTG
>JBCFYV010000012.1:116755424-116966825 GCA_039000515.1 Timema cristinae | reverse complement strand
TCCGAGTTATATGCACTTACGCTAATGTGTAATGGTAGGGTGATTGTGAGATGAAATGGAGGACCTACAGTTTAACGTGGATCCGAACCACGGTGGAGGCCTGGCATTCCACACATTCACAAGTTGTGATTAATACACGTCTTGTCAGAGGTGAAGGAAGGGTTTGGTAATCGGATAAATCTGTGCCGGGACCGAGGAGTGAACCCCGGATCCCAGCACAAGTAAAATTTTATTTAACCTCCAATTTGATAAGCAGGGACTGGATTTTGATTATCAAATGGTCAAATAATTATCAATATAATGGCATTACAAATGTTAAATACATATTTTTAAACATAGATAAAAATGAAAATGGGAACTCTGAAATAATTCACATGAATAGCTAACAATGAGTTGGCATTGTTTGTGACGTACAAGAATAAATGTCACGGCGCACCACACAAACTTTACCGTCATTTTGCATACAAATGAAGATAGACTATTCACAAGAACTCGTATATGAAATTAAATAATATGCACGGTTGCAGAAACACTCAACCAAAGAGCGTAAGTGGAATAATATATACTGTTACTTAAACAAATTGAGGGAAAAGTAACATTTATTTTTTTACCAAAGAGCATAACAATTTCCCACACCTCAATTTTAAAAATATATTTGCCAATATCCTAGAAACTGTTAAGTGTTGTAAAAATACATTTCATTTTCTAGTTCTAATAGTCCTCAAACTTATGTTCAATTATTTCGTGTCTCAAAAAGTTGCAGAGATTTCAAAATTGGAAACTTCCGCCTAGGTTTGTATCAAAGTTGTTTTCATAAGAAAATGAAAGTTGTCATTTTGTTTATAATGTCAAACAGTGCCTGGATACGAAATCTAATCAAAATCATTAAAAGTAATTTTGAGGAAATCAAGTTTACTTCTTTCCACCCTAATTTTATAATTCCAAAAAACCCTCTGATGAACCTTATTAAATCCCTGTATACCAAGTTTTAGGCTCTGGTCTCGGTAACAGGCACACAGACGTCATCGTAAAAAATCATTTTCTGTCTCAGGGAGACTTCGACATCCATCAAAATCTCAAGTTAGAAGTGTGTTTTTTTTTACGATTACAATACTTACGCTCTCCAAGAGGTGCCGAGAAAGTCAAAATTACATGTCATCAAAATAGACCTTGCTGTTGAGTATTTTATTTCTTTTTGAAAGTTATATATTTCTATCAGTTTTCATCACACTGGCTCTTGAATCAATAAATAAAAGTTAGGCCTACCTTCACTCAAACACATGAGAGGTTATCAATCACTTTATTTACTATCTCTTGAGAATTATTGTATTAAGGTTTATATTAGCACTCTGGAGGGCAACAGACTTCCGGCAGATATTACAATCTACAACAGTGGGCATCGTTATCAAAACAATAATAGGAACATTTTATCCGAATTTGTTTATTTTGTGTAATTTTTTATTCGCGAAAAATGTTGATTTTTTTTCTCTATATGTTTATTATTATTATTATTATTAGCACCGCGTCTTACTACCCGTTCGGGTTATACACACTTACGCTAATGTGTAATGGTAGGGTGATTGTGAGATGAAATGGAGGACCTACAGTTTAACGTGGATCCGAACCACGGTGGAGGCCTGACATTCCCCACATTCACAAGATGTCTTGTCAGAGGTGAAGGAAGGGTTTGGAAATAAGATAAATCTGTGTATATGTTTATAATTTCTATACTTATCTAATAACCGCTTCGGTGGCCGCATATAGTCTGAGAGTTCGGCAAGACTGACAAGCGTGCGTGCGTGCGTGCGGCGTGCGAGCGAGCGCGTGATTAGCAGATAGCTCTCGATAATTGTTGACGAGGAGGCAAATGTTCGAATCTTGGCTCATTGAACTGAGGGTGGTTTTTGACAAGTGATTTATTGTTGTGGTTTTCCCATCCTCTCTCTATGCTAATTGTGATTCTTATTTGTAAAGGCATACTTTGATTATAATATTGAAGTATTTTTAACATATCAGTTATATATATAGTTTATGATCTTGCCAATTAAGTTAGGCCGTTAGTAGCAAGTGCTAAACCTACCGATAATTATAAAAAAAGTCAAATATCACGTCAAATTGAGAAGTTTTCCTACCACTCAATGGACCAACATAATAATATTGTCAGCGCCTGTAAACTAGACTGTTCCGGCACGAGCGCTCGCTCCAGTCTGGCCGTACCTTAACGCACTACTCTCACAGTATACTACATTGCCGATGACGGGAAGATCGAGGTTCGAATCTTGGTCGGATGTACTGCGGGTGTTTTTTTCTAAAATGGTTTTTCACTCTACCTCCACGAAACTGCGGGTACACCTATATAACCTTCCTAATCCCTAAAACCATTAGCGTAATTAGTAGATAAGCCTATAACCCGAACGGGTAGTAAGACGTGGTGCTTGAAAAAAAAGCCACAAACGTGACAAACAAAAAAATAAATAGAAAAAAATACCTAGTCTATTTATACTATAGGCATAGGCCTACTATGTATAGCTTTCAAGGATATTTAACTTAAAACTTTATTTAAAGTTAATATAATACAAGTAATTAAAAGGTAATCCTATTAGTGATACTATGGTAATAATTATTAATTTTATTTTTTACAAGGATTATTGATAAGTTTCATTTGAATTGAGTTAATTAAAAAAAGCGGAATAACTAATAAGTTTACATATTACTATGATAGTTAATAAAATTCTTTGGTTTTGAGTTTGATTGGATAACCTATCATTTGGGTAAAAATCCTAAAAATGGCAGTAACCCCCTTCCCCAATGAAAGTAAATTGATAAATATAATTTCTATACTATAAGTAATATATACTATAAATACAACTTTAGCATATAATATTAAACTATCAAATATATTATGATTTGATTAGAATATTGTTTGATCAATTCTAAACGAAGTATCAGAAACTTTTAATCAAGTCTGTCAGATTGTGGGCTTAGAAATATCACAGTAGCGTACTAGGACAAACACATGATTGTTTATTTCGAAATTGATCACAGCTCCACTGTTATAACGCGGGCTTTGTCCGACCCACGCAATAACTGACTACTCAATTATGTAGACTGTCATATGATTGGCTAAAAACTCTTCTAATGGACCCGGTAAACTCAGGGCCGAGTGAAGGAATTTTGGGACGGCAGACACTTGCAAAATGTGGGGGGCTCCACGGCTTTTTTAAAAAAATTTGCAAAAAGAACAAAGTAATTTTTAAAAGTTTTAATCTTTAAGAACTGATAAGAACCTTATTTATCCTATATATATATTTATCCTATATATATATATTTATCCTATATATATATATAATCGTTAACGGATGTTTAATATGTTGATGATGCGGGTGTGGACCCGTCTATGTATTAGGCGACAGTTCTGTAGTTGCTCACCAGATTGTGCTTGGACCAACCCATGACTTCAGTCTAGTTTTGGAACAAATACCGCATATAGTGCCTGCCTATCTATCGTTCGACCATGCTCCTTATACAATTGCTGTCCTGCTGAGAAATTGATCGTCCAACTAGAGCCAAAAGTTCACCAAAACTGAACGCACCCATTTTAGAGTAGGAAAATATTGATAGGGATTATACTACAAAAAAAAAAAAAGCCCCGTGACTCCTTTGGTGCTGACTTACAGCTCACAGCTGACTTCTGATAGTCAACATTTAAGTATATACCTAAATTTTGACCGTCAGAAGTGATAGCTGCTAAAGAGATGTTTTTGCAGATCGTATGGTTCGGTGTAGGGATACATAGTTTGGTCTAGTAACTTTTCAGAGCTGTCAGCCAGCACCAAAGAAGCCATGGGGCTACTGTACTATAAGCCACACGGCTGACTCACTCACCCACTTCCAGATGAGCTAGAAACTCGAAATCTGGTAAACTTAGAGTTTATAGCCTATAACCGACGGTAAAATTCCAAAAAGCTAAAAAAAAAAAAAAATTAACTCCCGAAATTTTTTTTTTGAAATGTCGGAGCAACTTTAAAGTCGGTACGGACCTTTCTTTGGAGGTCTTTTGTGGCTAAACGGTAAGACCTATCAAAAAACAGCTCTGGAATTATATTAGTTTACATCCACTTGTAAAGAAAACACCCCGGGAGTTTGGGGGCACAGTCCCCAACGAGCAAAGCGAGTAATTACCATAACGCCCAAAACTTCTATAAAACGTTCCAAGTGAAAGTCTTTCACTGTAAATGGGGTGTTACCTAAAATTTACGTTCTCATCGTTTTCTATATCGGGCTACAAGAGCTAAAATAGCACCTACTTCTTCTACGTCCGTTATGATGATGGGTGTCATATACGTTTAGGGAATATTGTTTTTCCTAGCAACAAATATGTTCCCCATGAACACACACGGCAGCGACGCGACTGTTTAGTCGTTCATCTGTTGCTAGTCAAAAAGGTAACGACAAAAAAGTAGTTAGACAATTTGTTGCCACTGTACACATGGCTTAGCGGTTGAATAATTATAACGATACCGTTTTATATGATGACGTCGTGTGCATGTCTTACTACACACTTGTTATCACACGGCTATTACGATCTGATTTCATGTATTTCTTACTGTAGGATTACTTTTTGGTTAATTTACGAAATTAGTAGAGATTTAATGTTGTACACTATTTATTTTATTAGTTGCACTTTCATTACTATAAAATCGACATTGATACAAGTTTCTTTTGTTCATTTACGAACTGACGCGGAGAACCTGAACTAGTGCTGTTACAGGGTGAGATTTTCTCTCTGAAATTGCTATGTTTCGTGTGATATTACTAGTTTTTCTGTGTACTTTTATACGCACAAGCTGCTTATATATGAGCTACCCCTTGCTTCTTGGACTCCTTGTCACCAATGTTAAAACCAACAAATGGGAGAACTCCTGGCAACCTGATGTTGGGAAGACTAGCTTCCTATTGGGTAAAGGCAGCCAATTCATCCCTCACCTGCTTTTCAAATATTAAGGAGGGAGATTTTTTTTAAAAGAAAGATACTTTTAAACGTAATGTATTGAAATTACTTCTGAAAACGCGTGATTATCCATGAATGAAGTAAAGGAAACTTTACATACAGTTCTTTAAAGAAAAATGCACTTCATCCATGACTTTTTGAATATATGAGAGGGGTCCAAAACAGTATCATTACAATATGCTCCAATTATGGTTCCGGTTCAACTCCCTGCGCATCAAGCAGCGTTTGCTTTTTGGAATGAAAGGGATAAATATAGTCTCTCTTTGCTGCACTTATTGAAAAACTATTTTAATAAAACCATAATTTCTAACATTTTAGATAAAATAATAATAATAATAATGTGCGTGGTGCCCCGGGCTATAATAATATTTAGCACCGCGTCTTACTATCCGTTCAAGTTATACGCTTTAAGTACTAATTACACTAATGGATTAGGAAATGGGAAGGTTTAAGTAGAGGAAGTGAACCCGCATTTGCGTGGAGGGAGAGTGGAAAACCATTTAGGAAAAACCACCCCCAGTTCACCCGACCGAGATTCGAACCTCGATCTCCCCGTCCTCAGCAGTCGAGCTCAACACGAGAAGCGCGTTAGCCAACTACACCACCGAGGCGGGTCCCCGGGCTATAAACCCTGTGGCCCTCACCTTAAGGTGGGGATCTAGGGGACGCGATAAAAGTTAACTGTTTTTGCAGTTTTTATAGCAAAATCATTTTTTGGTCAAACTAAATCAAATATTTCTCCAGTAAAAACACAAAAGTTTAGTTTTCTTCACACGGTGATATCAACAGTTGTAAGAGAAAAATTTGTCATTAAATTCCAGGACACTCTTGACAGATATTCAACAACTGTTGATATCACCATGTGAAGAAAAGCTAAGTTTTTTATGTTTCTACTGGAGAAATATTTTATTTAGTTTGACCAAAAACATGTTTTGCTATAAAAATTTTACCAAAACACTGACCATAACTCGCGATTCCTACACATCCCCATCTTAAATATCTAAAACAAATGGGGCGATCTGGCGGTCTAGGGTAAGGTGTCAGACTTCTGTGCTCCGGCCGGGGTTCAATCCTCGGTCCCGGCACAGATTTAACTGATTACCAAACCCTTCCTTCACCTCGGACAAGACGTGTATTAATCATAACTTGTGAATGTGTGGAATGACAAGCCTCCACCGTGGTTCGGATTCCACATTAATCTGTAGGTCCTCCATTTCATCTCACAATCACCCTACCATTACACATTAGCGTAAGTGCGTATAACCCGAACGGGTAGTAAGACGCGGTGCTAATAATAATAATAATAAAACAAATGGTGTCCCACCCGGTATGCTTCGCGTTTGTAGCCGTCCTGTGGCGTGCAGCACACACACGCACACGCACACACACGCACACACACACACACACACACACGGGTGTATTGTAGGGGGAGGTGGGGTAAGAGGGGGGGGGGTAGCTGCAAGGCAGGTGACGCATACATCCAACCTACTCTTGGATCTTGGGTCGACAATACAACACCCCTCTCTCCCTCCCACCCTCTCTATCACGCAACTACGTCATCGCTTCATGAATTGCATGATCTCATTACCCCCACACAACCTCCCCTAGCGAGCACCGGGTTCGAGTACTGAATAGGGTAAACAGTGTCGCAGTCCTGAACTGTTATTGTAATTAGCTGGGCTGCTATTTCACTTTTTAAAGTAAATTAGACGTCTCAATACAAACCTATTCCAGCGTACTCTCGGTTTCGGTACATGATAGACCTCCTTTGAAACGCATGTGTCAGAAACAAACTGGCCTGTCCTAAGAATGTCCCACTGAACATTCATGTGGTTTTTATTCTCGGAACAATCGAGTATCGAACGGAGACCAAAGCGTCAAGTCTCGACTTGTTTGGTTTCTCCAGTGTCGGGGATATCGAGGCTAGAATCCCTCTAGGGTTTAATGTAACGTTCTTCCTAAATCATTTCCCACTCTAGTTTAAATGAAAATGCAGGTATAATTGTTTTTCTGTAATATTTTACGTATTTTGGGATGTATAAAATGTTTCTCGCTTTTCATATTTTAAGTCAAAACAAACAAATCAGATGTAGAGCAATATTCATACCATACGCACTGTCCCAATCGCCATTGTTTTAAAATACGGCGGTTAAATTATTCAAAATACATATTGGCGACATCTATTTTCGAACCCAGGACCATAAAATAAACGAGTTTAAGAAAAATAAACGTTCCTACTTTTAGTTAACACACAAGTTGTGTGACTTTTGTAGTAATTTGATAGTTTAATGTTCGTCCTGAGTCTAATGTAAGGGCCGGTTCACACAGAAAGCTAAGCTTTGCTGCGCCGCGCTATGTTTTTTTTCCGATTGCTGGCTGGGCAATTTTTCCATCTCCCATCTTGAGCCATCTTACGTCGCGCATGCTCATAACCTAACTTGGGCTCCGTGTTGAACAGACGCAGTGCTGGTTTGGTGAAAATAACTAGAGACGTGTTGAAGTTTGGTTTTCAGTTTGTCTCATGTGTATTTAAGTAATTAATATTCTATCTTAATAAATGTGTTTTATATTAAAATGGAAGCGTTAATTGAACAAGTCAAACCTTCATTGCCTAAATTTTCTTCGTCATACATAACAGCTGCTAACAGTAACATATTTTCTTCCTCAGTCCTATGATCAGAGCTCAAACAAGACATTTTGGAGAACTCCATCATAACTAAACTTCACTGGAGCAGACCAGAAACAAACAACACTGAATTCTGGAGGGGAAATAGGGGTCATCGCCGATGCGACAGCTTAGGCGGGATAGTTCACCGCGTCGCGCCCCAGTCATGTTATAAGATTGACACATACCCTTCCTACAGCAAGGTTCCCACACTGAATTTTGATATTAGAGATCTAGCTTATCGTGCCCACTACTCGGTCTGGGACTCTCTGGATGTCACTCATATACACCTGCACAGGTAGTCATGAGTTATAAGGTGTCAGTCTGGGACACTCTGGATGCATTCATACACACCTGCACAGGTGGTCACGCGTTATAAGGTGTCAGTCTGGGACTCTCTAAATGACACTCATACACACCTGCACAGGTGGTCACGCGTTATAAGGTGTCAGGTCAGTGTCAGATGAACAATTACAGGAAGGGAATCATGATACAAATAATTATATTGCTATCTCAAATTCTTAAAAAAAAATCCTATGACTGTAGAAAAATTAATTTAAAAAAAGAGATGGTTATGTAAACGCGTTGAGTCAGTTGATAAAAAAAACGATGAATTATCTTATTTTAAATGATAAGGAATATTTTGTTTTATAAAATGTTATTAGGCTTAATATCCAGTTTTTTTTAGATAAAAGATGTGAACAAGTTTCCATAAACTCTAATTTAAGTGTTTGTGGAAAGTATATTTCGAACCTCTTCAGGGGTTTTATCATTCACAATGAGCATGGTCAAACCATTGTCTCAAGTAGGTTATAATTTTATTAAACAAACTAAAAGATCGCTCTCCTAATGAAATAGTATCAGACATCACACAAGAGCTTTCAATCGGTACTCAGACATCACACAAGAGCTTTCAATCGGTACTCAGACATCACACAAGAGCTTTCAATCGGTACTCAATGTTTGAAACTAATAGAAGTAGATCTCTGTAAGCTCGGATTTCTGTATCAATAATTCCCAACATAATTCCAATTCTCCATGAAGTACCTCTATGGTGGGCGGAACAAACCAGATTAGTGTGTTTTGTTTCTGCATTAATGTATATTTTTTGTTTTACAGATCTTACGAGTTTTTCTTTTGTTTGTTTTTTAATGTAGACTATCTATTTTAAGTTATAAGAGTAAGAAAGTTTGTGTGCTGCACCGATTACTTTTAAAATGTTAGTTAGTAGGTAGCGTTTAGCTTCCAGCCGAATACAATCCTCAAGATGTTTGTGAGCCTACTTAACGCCTCCATCTGAAGATGATGAACCACGGTTTGGGTAAAGTAGATTGGACGCCTTCACTCGGATTGCAATCCGAACTAGAACCTGGATAATTTTCCTTCAAGACAAGAGTCCAGACATTTTCATGAACTTGAGGGAAATACTCTTCAACGAGAAGTTGTTCTAGAAAGCGGGAAAATGCTGGTGCACAACTACCGGTAGTTTTCAATCGACCATTTGGTAGCCATGGGGGGCCCGTAAATGGGCGATAAGGGGGGCTACAGCCCCCTCTTTTCACTCTGCAATTTTGTTGTTGTTAGTTTTTATGAAAAAAAATATTGTATTTGTGATTAATTGTCTGCAATTTGTTATCAACAACTTAGAATCATCAATATCCAAGTTAACAGATAAAAATGATAAACTTTATATTTCCTCCCATTCTTTCTTTAACAGCTTTCTTTTCATTTTGTTCTGTTCAATAAACTTTGTGAAAAATATAATGTTTCTTTTCAATGAGTTCAACTTCAACTAGATTTTGTTTTTGTTAATTTTTTTTAGAAACTTTTTTTTCTCGCGAAAGTTTGCTCTTTGAACTCATATAATTACCTCAGGATTATGTTCAGATGCTCTAAAATCCCTTCCCACAAGATTAAATTCCTGAAAATTTCTCTTGAGGAGGTGGTACCACACCTCCGGCAGATGCCCCCCATTTGGAAAACCCACATGGCCACCCTTGTTGGTGATCTCTGGTTGAGGAGGTCGACACTGATAACATTCTACCTTATTGTGTGTGTTATTCTATAGGTATTTATAATATTTATCTAACGTGACAGCTGGGAGTAACTTTTATAGCAGTCAGATAAGGAAGGTTCTTCTTTTGAAAACTAGAATGTATCCTCCTTGGTTTAGGAGAAGTCTTACAGTTATCAAGGCCATTCAACCTTCACTATTCTCGGTACAGTCAAAACAACAACTTGCACAATATATACCTAATTTGCAATGATAAAATTATTGGACACCTATAAATAAAATTACGTCACAAACGCACAAACTTTTTTCGAATAGTGTATTATTATAAGCATGGAACAAACTTTACAAAAACAGGTTTTTAATAAACTACTTTTAAGCGAATGATTACCCACAAAACACGTGTAAAGTGTTATTTGGGAAGTTACACACACCATATATATCATTTTTTTTAAACAAATTAATCGACATTTAATAACCCTTCAACCCTTAATTTAAGGGCTAGACCTCATTGGTTTCCAACCTTTTACAAGATTTGGCTACAATTTTGGTCTTTGATATTATCACGACCCCATTGATGATCTAAAAGCGTTAAAATACTAATTTCAAAATTAATTTTATTCGTCTTATTTTTTTAAATGAATCATGACACGTGTACACGGAAATTGAACCCGGGACCCCTGGCTTAGTACACCAATTCCATCATGATCTGTATACTTGTAATTGTACCATTGTAAGCATTAGAAGATGGCTACGCTATTTGATAGCTGGTGATCTTAATTGATCACGTGTATGTAGCTGAAGATATCCACGTCCATCACAGACTTTGCCTATGAGTGAAGAATGACTCTGAGCACAGGACGACTCTTAAGATATCTCAGTGGTAGAGCAATGGCGTCCTAAGCAAAAGGTCCCGCGTTTGATTCCTGTGTCAAGGTGTCATTTTTCAGTTTAAGTACTTTTACAGTTTTTATAGAATTGAAATTTTTTGGCCAAAATAAATCCAATATTTCTCCAGTAACAACATAGAGTTTAGTTTTCTGCACATGCTCATATTAACAGATCTTGAATATCTTTTAAGGGTGTCCTGAAATTTTGTCACAACATTTTGTCTTTATTTAAAAAGTTTTGACCAAATTTCAGGACACCCTTAAAAGATATTCAAGATCTGTTAATATGAGCATGTGCAGAAAACTAAACTCTATGTTGCTACTGGAGAAATATTTGATATATTTTGTCCAAACAATTTCAATTCTATAAAAACTGTAAAAACACTTGCGCTCCCTGCCGCACCTCAAAGAATGATATTTAGATGCGGCTATTACCGTAACTAGCGGATGTAATGGCTTGGCTATTTATTCCATCACAGTATTCGTCTTAATACCTATCTGGGGGGGCTATCTACAATGTATTACACTAGTGTGATAGGCAACATTTGGAGGAAATGTGCTATTATTTGCTCGGAGAGAGAGGGGTGGGGGGTTAAACCGTTTGGGAAATGTAATCCGAGTACGTACAACCGGGCGGAATTAAAATTCTTACCTCCCCGTCACTGGTATGGTAAACCAAGTCAGTAACAACTGTTCGAGTTGGTAAACCAAGTCAGTAACAACTGTTCGAGTTGGTAAACCAAGTCAGTAACAACTGTTCGAGTTGGTAAACCAAGTCAGTAACAACTGTTCGAGTTGGAAAACCAAAAGGAACCTAAACTCGTGAGGAAGGCAAAGTTATGTGATCATCAAAATATCAAATTCGATATTTTGTCGATTGTCGACGTTTCATTCGCCCGAGCCCGGAAAAGTGTTTTTTTGCAATGCTGTCTGTCTGTTACTAAGACTTGAGACGAAACCATTTTACCGATCTGCGGTTTCATAATGTTCTCTCTGAAGCCATTGTTGGAAAAATGATCCTAAGATTAAGAGCAGTGCACTCAAAAACGAAAATATATATATATATATAATATATATATATACATAAATTATTATTTTTTACTCCATCAATTTTGATTTAAATCTGTATTTAGGCACTGTTGAACATAACAAACAAAATGTCAATTCTTATTTTCTCATGAACATTAATTTGAAAGTATTTTACATGGGCGGAAATTTACAATTTTGATAATATCTTTGCAACTCTTTGAGATACTAAATAACTTATCATTGTAAAGTTGTAGGACTCTTACATATATAGCACTTTTATCTGTAACTTTTAGAGATATAAACAAATACAATTCTTTAAATAGAGCTTTGAGAAATGGGAAGCTGAAAATACTCATACATCAAAAATATGTTTCTCCAACTAGGTGTATATTTCACCGACAATGTGTGTAATCCAGGCATTCTATAAAATGCCAGAATGGTTTTGAAAAAATATGAAATAAACGAGTTTTGCTCTTATATTTCATCCTTATTTTCAAGTCCTTTGTCTTTTTAAAGTCCTTGAATATGTTATCATTTTTTTTATATCCAGTTCTATGTAAGTATTGCGCCGTTTTCTTGCAGGTTCACCTAATTTATAGGATTTAAGTTGGTCAAGTTAGGTAATTTTAAAATAGGGTGGTTAGGTTAGGTTAGTTCTTGTTCTTGATAATATATGATGACTGGTTATTCTATAAAGTTCCTACGAAAAGTATGAAATACAACAGCAAAACTAATTTATTTCATACTTGGCCAAAGCTACTCTGGCATTATATAGAATGCCTGGATTACACACTGTAATGACACTGTTTTGGACCCCTCTCATATATTCAAAAAGTCATGGATGAAGTGTATTTTTCGTTAAAGAGCTGTATGTAAAGTTTTCTTTTAATACGTCATCCACGGAGAATCACGCGTTTTCAGAAATAATTTCAATACACTACGTTTTAAAACTTTCTTTCTTTAAAATACAAACTCCGTTGTATTTGAAAATCAGATGATACGCTGGCTGCCTTTACCCAATAGGAGGAAGCTAGCCTTCCCAACATCAGGTTGCCAGGAGTTCTCCTATTAGTTAGTTTTAACACTGGTGACAAGGGGTCCAAGAAGTAAGGAGCAGCTCATATATAAGCATCTTTTGCGTATAAAAGTATACAAGAAAACTGGTAATATCACACGAAACATAGCAATTTCAGAGAGAAAATCTCACCCTGTAACAGCACTAGCTCAGGTTCTCCACGTCAGTTCAGAAATGAACAAAAACTGTATCACTTTAATATCAAATCTACAGTACCGAAAGTGTAATCATCTAAATAAATCGTGTGAAACATTAAAAGTTTTACTCATTTCATGAGAATAAGAATTACTTATAATCAGAGCACATAGCCGTGTGATAAGTACGCAGTAAGGCATACACACGTCATCATCATAAAACCCGGCATCGTTATAATTACTACTCAATGTAAGGCATATACGGGTCCACATTATTACGTCTGCATCATCATCAGTGTAAAATACGGTATCACTAAAATTGGTGCCCAATCGCTGGGCAGATATAATTATAACACATAGCCGTTAACATATGTATTATTTCGTTTCACATATTTTATGAGTTATAAATATAATTTAGATAAAGAAGTTAGAAATTCTGTGCGATAGACCACAGTTTTAAAAAAATAAATCATTTTAACGGTTATATTTATATTTGAATTAAAAAATATTCTATAGTCATTGCCACTTTCAAACGAAAGTTATAACTTCAAAAGGCGACCCTTCCTGCTGGGTTGAAAACCACTGGGCTAAGGTCGAAATAATTTTTATTTTTAAATCCCAAAGGTATAAGCATACAATATCTAAATATCAAGTTTGAATAAAATCCATCAAACACCTTTTTATAAGCTCAGGCACACATAAAACAAAAGATTCTTCATAATCTTATAAGGTAAAAACTTTTCACGATTACAATAGATTCGCTTTAGATGAGAAAGCAAAACATGACTAGAAAATTAATTGAAAAATTAAAACTGTTCAGATATAAAAATAGCGGTCCCTGTAAATTATGTATCTGGATCATTATTAAACTGATTATAAATTACTAGTTTATCTTTCACATATTATAATTATTGGATTGCGTACATCTCAAATACAAGTCTTACTGGACTAGGCTTCCATGATTTATATTATATATTCATTGCTTTTCCCAACGACCAATAAAAAAAAGTAAACAAATAATTTCCACCTCTTTTAATTCAGTAATGGTAGAGAGTTTACTTTAAATCAATAAATAATAAATTACTGCTTATTTGATAAGCCCATTACCGGTAGTTGAAATTACGAGAAAACGGCTGAACATATTTTGACAAAGGAATACTCATTTTAAAAGTTAGGGGTCCAGGATGATGAAAAAAGATATTGACTTTGAATAAAAACCCAATTTTTCAAACAAATTTCTAGCTTTTCCGCTGTTTACACATCTGTACAATAATTATTTGTTTACATCAAGGGCGGATCCAGGGCTTATTGTAAGGGGGGGGGGGGTTAGGAATTGGTTTTCATAAGTCTCCTTCAAGTATAAATTTAATGATTTTAATTAAATCAAGATATTTATTTTAAATTATTTTGATAATAATAAAAAGATAATTTATAGTAAAAAAACACAAGATTGATTAAAATATTTGTAATTTTAATACAAAAAACCTTAGTACAGAAAGTAACTTTCACAATAGAAGTAATAAATATGAACCAGTGATGGGCCTAAAACGTTTTAGTAAGTATTAATAGAAAAAATATATATTTTACTACAAATAATTGATTATCATATCAAACTCACTGGAGAGGTCATGTAGGAGATAGGAAGGTGTTAGGTCATGTAGGAGATAGGAAGGTGTTAGGTCATGTAGGAGATAGGAAGGTGCTAAGTCATGTAAGAGATAGGAAGGTGTTAGGTCATGTAGGAGATAGGAAGGTGTTAGGTCATGTAGGAGATAGGAAGGTGTTAGGTCATGTAGGAGATAGGAAGGTGCTAGGTCATGTAGGAGATAGGAAGGTGTTAGTTAGGTCATGTAGGAGTTAGGAAGGTGTTAGGTCATGTAGGAGATAGGAAGATGTTAGGTCATGTAGGAGATAGGAAGGTGTTAGGTCATGTAGGAGATAGGAAGGTGTCAGGTCATGAAGGAGATAGGAAGGTGTTAGGTCATGTAGGAGATAGGAAGGTGTTAGGTCATGTAGGAGATAGGAAGGTGTTAGGTCATGTAGGAGATAGGAAGGTGTTAGGTCATGTAGGAGATAGGAAGGTGTTTGGTCATGTAGGAGATAGGAAGGTGCTAGGTCATGTAGGAGATAGGAAGGTGTTAGGTCATGTAGGAGATAGGAAGGTGTTAGGTCATGTAGGAGATAGGAAGGTGCTAGGTTATGTAGGAGATAGGAAGGTGTTAGGTCATGAAGGAGATAGGAAGGTGTTAGGTCATGTAGGAGATAGGGAGGTGTTAGGTCATGTAGGAGATAGGGAGGTGTTAGGTCATGTAGGAGATAGGAAGGTGTTAGGTCATGTAGGAGATAGGAAGTGTTAGGTCATGTAGGAGATAGAAGGTTTAGGTCATGTAGGAGGTAGGAAGGTGTTAGGTCATGTAGGAGATAGGAAGGTTTAGGTCATGTAGGAGATAGGAAGGTGTTAGGTCATGTAGGAGATAGGGAGGTGTTAGGTCATGTAGGAGATAGGGAGGTGTTAGGGAGGTGTTAGGTCATGTAGGAGATAGGAAGGTGTTAGGTCATGTAGGAGATAGGAAGGTGTTAGATCATGTAGGAGATAGGAAGGTGTTAGATCATGTAGGAGATAGGAAGGTGTTAGGTCATGTAGGAGATAGGAAGGTGTTAGGTCATGTAGGAGATAGGAAGGTGTTAGGTCATGTAGGAGATAGGAAGGTGTTAGGTCATGTAGGAGATAGGAAGGTGTTATGTCATGTAGGAGATAGGAAGGTGTTAGGTCATGTAGGAGATAGGAAGGTGTTAGGTCATGTAGGAGATAGGAAGGTGTTAGGTCATGTAGGAGATAGGAAAGTGCTAGGTCATGTAGGAGATAGGAAGGTGTTAGGTCATGTAGGAGATAGGAAGGTGTTAGGTCATGTAGGAGATAGGAAGGTGTTAGGTCATGTAAGAGATAGGTCGAGGGAGGTGTTAATCATTCTCTACAACATTAAGGCATTGCTTTCATTATTTTTGATTATGTTATATGCAGAGGGAGGAGGGGAGATCGCCCCCACCCCATCCACCACTGGCTTATATCACCATGGAAACCCTGATTAATGAATGATTATATGTTGGTAAGTAAAAATAGTTATCTTTGGTTAAAAATAATAATAGCTCACTTCTTACTTAAGTGGTGCAACAAATAGAAAGCTGGGTGTTTTTAAAGTTCTCATCGTGGTGTGAAGAGAAAAATAAACGTTTTGCTTAGAACTAAACAACAAAAGCTCAAAATGTATGTAAAGTTTCTAACCGTTGACTAGAAAGTCGAGTGAGAACTCGGCAATCGCTGCTACGATCCACTACAGGTCTGATGGAAATAAATCACAATTAGGTCTTAGTCAAAATCCCGTCTTGTTATGTGCCTTATTCCAATTGGAGCTTTTCTTTGATACGTGTTTTGATAAATGTAGTATAATGTAGTGTAAGACTTCGAGCACCAAACATGATGAATAGATATTTTTCAAAAACTTGCAGATCTCCGAAACAGGCAGACCCTACTATGGGCCTACGGAAGAAACAATCTACACGATACTATCCTAAAAGGCGTGTGCGTACCAAGTTTCTTATCTTGGTATACATTAGTTTGGTATCTTGGTAGATATAGATTGAATGCTAAGTGTCAAATGCTACACGTTGAATAATAAGTATTGAATGCTAAGTGTTGAATGATAAGTATTGAATGCTAAGTAATGAATGCTGAGCGTTGAATGCTAAGTAATGAATTCTGATTGTTGAATGCTAAGTATTGAATGATAAGTAATGAATGCTAAATGTTTAATGATAAGTAATGAATGCTAAGTAATGAATGCTGAGTGTTGAATGCTAAGTGTTGAATGCTAAGTAATGAATGCTGAATGTTTAATGATAAGTAATGAATGATGAGTGTTGAATGCTAAGTGTTGAATGCTAAGTAATGAATGCTAAATGTTTAATGATAAGTAATGAATGCTGAGTGTTGAATGCTAAGTGTTGAATGCTAAGTAATGAATGCTTAGTGTTGAATGCTAAGTAATGAATGCTAAATGTTTAATGATAAGTAATTAATGCTGAATGTTGAATGCTAAGTAATGAATGCTAAATGTTTAATGATAAGTAATTAATGCTGAGTGTTGAATGCTAAGTAATGAATGCTGAGTGTTGAATGCTAAGTAATGAATGCTAAATGTTTAATGATAAGTAATGAATGATGCGTGTTGAATGCTAAGTGTTGAATGCTAAGTAATGAATGCTGAGTGTTGAATGCTAAGTAATGAATGCCGAGTGTTGAATGCTAAGTAATGAATTCTGGGTGTTGAATGCTGAGTGTAGAATGCTAAGTGTTGAATGCTAAGTATTGAATGCTGAGTGTTGAATGCTAAGTATTGAATGATAAGTAATGAATGCCGAGTGTTGAATGCTAAGTAATGAATGCCGAGTGTTGAATGCTAAGTATTGAATGATAAGTAATGAATGCCGAGTGTTGAATGCTAAGTATTGAATGCTAAGTATTGAATGCTAAGTAATGAATGCCGAGTGTTGAATGCTAAGTATTGAATGATAAGTAATGAATGCCGAGTGTTGAATGCTAAGTGTTGCTGTCCTAGTTTTTTTGTTTGTTTAGCAACGCGTCTTACTACTCATTCTGGCTACACGCTAATGTGTTAAGGATGAGGAAGGTTGAATTAATGGGGCGTGTACCAGCATTTGCGCAGAGGTAGAGTGGACAACCATCAAGGATAAACCACGCTCAGTACACCCGACCAGGATTCGAACCCCGATCTCCCCGTCATTGGAAGTTCAGTCTATTGAGACTGATGCCTAAGACCATGCGTCCAGTGAAGCGGGTTCTGTCCTTGTTAGTGTATTTAGTCTGTAAGTCTATATTCTTTTAAATGTGTTCGTCTTGTTACCCAGATATCACCATTCCTGGTGCCAGTGTTGGGTATTTAGTGTAAAATGTAACAGAGAAATTACCGCACAGACGTTCAGCTCTTACGCGATATTTAATTCTACGATGCGTTATTTAAAAAATTTGCTTCGCACCAAAATAAAGTCGAAAGATTCCAACCCAACAGAGCTTTTTTTCCCTTATCAACCCCTAAAGTCCAAGTTTTATTAATAGAAACAAAATGTGTGAGAATGTGACATTAGCTCATTTTAAGAGACTTTTTAATAATATTTACGGAGCTATGAGACTAGGCTTGGTGAAAAAGACTCTAGATTTAGTCTCACTCTAACAAATACAGTAATAATTGTTTAAGATATTTGAGAACTAACAGCAAGCTTTCCTCTTTACCTTGAGATAAGAAGTTTCGTAGTTTTCTTTCCCCTCTTTCTTATTGACATGACAAAGGGTGGTTTTATGTGAAGAATTAAAGGGAGTATAAGCTTAAATAGAATAAAGAAGTAGTTCCAGAAAATGACACAAACTATTGTATTTTAAACCGTGTGGCCTGACAGCGATATATACTTTATCGCTGACCGACGCAACCACCTTAACCCTTAAGCTAGTTTGTAAGTCGTGCGTTAAAAATTGTTCGGATAGTGCTCGTTACCCGTACTGGAGAGCAGGCCGGTGGGTGACAAGGTAGCTTTGAGTTGTCATCTTGGCTAGGTCAACTGAAAGTGTTTTTCCTCGATAGTTTCACGCAAATGCGGATACATTATCTGTTGATCCTATCTTCCTAGTCCTCACTTCATTAGTGTAATAAATGCATGTTGTCCGAGTAACATCTGGGCCCGGAAGCTCAATGGGAGATTTGACGGAAGATGGGGCCTCAGTCGCAGTCAATAGTCTCCGGACCTGCCCGCCACAAAATATCAATTATAACTACATTTGGTTCCGTGTCTCAGATAATTATGTTTTATTAGTAATTTATTATTTATCTGACACCTTTGCTCAGTTGGTAACGTGTCTTTCTACTGATCTAGAGGTCCTGGGTTCGAGTCCCGGAATGGCCGAAAATGTATCATCGATGAAAATACAATGATAAATTAACGGCCGGGGACTGGATGATGTGTTTGTCCTAGTCTTAAGTTAGATTATAAATAATATGAAGAAGCTACGACAGGCCTAACAAGCTGGTAGTGGAAGATATATGACTTGAATAAAAAAACTGACCTAGGCCACAGGCTGGAAACAGTAATGGATGGAAAGTAAAGTATTTAATTATTTAATAAAGGTATTTAAATCTGTGAAGTTTGAATTGGGATTCATAATTAAATATTAATAATGAAATGTATACGTCTAGATATTGTTTTGTGTAGGCCTAACAATTGTTGATAACGTGTATGTGCTCTGGATCAGGAGTAGTTTTTTTTTAGTTTGGGTGTTTTAACAAGCGTTATATCAACCCACGACTTACACACCAACTTAACCCAAGACAGCAAGAATTACGACATTAGCAGCCATGAATGTTAACATCCAGATAACAAGAAGAACTTTTACAATGTTATATTATTCGTGGGAAATGCATTTTTTTAAACACATGGATTAGACTTTAGAGAAATACACGACTTACAAACTAACTTAACCTAAGATTGCACACCTAATAACTACACACCCATCCTTTGACATATGTAGTTAATTATGATAAATACAAGAGTCATTAAAACGGTTTAATCTGGGTGATACGGACGAGGTAAAGAGTTTAGAAGAGGTGTATCCACATTAGCGTGGAGTGGATATGGAGAAACGTTGGTTATAAATCATAATCCTCATCAACAGTTTCCAGCCGTTGGCCGGGTCAGTTTAGTAAAATGTCTCCATCTTCCTCTTTCCTTCGTCATTCTTCTCTTCTCACTTGTACATGTTCTGTTATCTGTTCCTCCTCTTGGCCTTCTTTGCGCTCTTTTCGCGTTCTTCATCCCCATCATTCTCGAACCCCGAGGAGAATGCGTGGAATTATTATTATCATCATCATCATCACCGCGTCTTACTACCCGTTCGGGTTATACGCACTTACGCTAATGTGTAATGGTAGGGTGATTGTGAGATGAAATGAAGGACCTACAGTTTAACGTGGAATCCGAACCACGGTGGAGGCCTGACATTCCCCACATTCACAAGATGTGATTAATACACGTCTTGTCAGAGGAGAAGGAAGGGTTTGGTAATCAGATAAATCTGTGCCGGGACCGAGGATTGAACCCCGGCCGCCAGCACAGAAGTCTGACACCTTACCCCTAGACCACCAGGTCACCTTAATGCGTAGAAACCACCCCCCCAAGTGCACCCTACTGTTTACGTAACGTAACGCAGTAACATAACGTAAAGGTGCTCAAATGCAAGCCATCACGATGCAGTTGACTGTGCACTTATTAAAGTGTTACCCGCTTCGGTGGCTGCATGGTTTAAGGCGCTACTCTCAACGATAGACTATAGACTGCCTATGACGGGGAAATCGTGGTTTGATCCCGGTCAGGTGGTTTTTTTTTCTTAATTAGTTTATCACGCTCTTCCCACGTAGATGCGGGTACACATCCTCTAAGTTCAACCTCCCCCTCATCCTTTACTCATAAACATAATTGGTACATAAGCGTATAACCTGAACAGGTAGTAAGACGCGGTACAAAAAAAAAGCTTTAAGTGAAATGTACCACGTGTTCTAGCTAGCCAATCAACGTCAACAAAACTATTTAGTACTTCATTTGTTGGTTTTACTGTGCGCTCGGATGCCATATTGGCGTCTCGCGAACTCTTACAAGTACTTGTAACCTAATCAGACCTAAATGATTTGGTTTCATTTTGTGTTGGGTTTTTTTTTCAAGCTGAGCTGTTACATCACGTGAATTCTGATCACACACTAGTTTATTTACGTTAAGTGAACGTTAAGTTACGTGTACGTCAAGTTGATCGTGATCCCAGAATAAACGACTAATAAATAGCACGAGAGATAAAAGAAAAACTTTTGTTGGTCGTTGCGTAAGCAGCGCTAACTGTAAGTTATATTCCAAAGATTTGATTTTTATCACTTTTGAATAAACCAAAATTAGAGAAGTTATTTTGGAAAAAACACTTTCAACTAATTACTTTCTGTTCGTTCTTGGTGATTCGTTATTACAGTACTATTGAATCAGATTATATTTTCTTGTTTTCCCTCTTTATTATTATTATTATTATTATTATTATTATTATTATTATTATTATTATTATTATTATTATTGTTATTTAACTATTGTTTGTTTTATTGTAATCTCTTGTACACAAAGATAATGTAATTCTTTATTTGCAAACCTTGTGTTGTTCTGATAAATATAATAATAATAAAATCAAATAATAATAAATATTATTACTAGGCCTATTATTATTATTAGTATTATTATTATTATTATTATTATTATTATTATTACCACCCGGTTCGGTGGCCGTATGGTCTAAGTCACCCTCTCACAATAGACTGGACTGCTGATGACGGGTATATAGGAGTTCGAATCCCTGTCGGGTGTACTAAGGGTGGGTTTTACACTCTCCCTCCACGCCAATGCTGGTGCACTATGCGTGTAAACCAAACGAATAGTAATATGCAGTGCTTAAATGTTTTATTATTATTTAGCACCGCGTCTTACTACCCGTTCGGGTTATTCGCTTTAAGTATACGTACTAATTACGCTAATGGATTGGGAATTGGGAAGGTTGAATTTAGAGGAAGTGAACTCACATTTGCGTGGAGGGAGAGTGGAAAACCATTTAGGAAAGACCACCCTCAGTTAACCCGACCGAGATTCGAACCTCGATCTCCCCGTCCTCAGCAGTCTAGCTCAACACGACTAGCGCGTAAGCTAACTACGCCACTGAGGCAGGTTAGTGTCTAAAAAAAAGTATTATTATTATTAGTACTATTATTGAATACAAAATATTTTCAAATGATCAAACATCAATATCCTTCAGGACTCCAAGATTTTCAAAGGGTTCATCCCTGCAAATCGGTCTCCCTGACCACTGCGCTACGAGGGGAGGACACCCAACCAGTTACGTCACTGCACTGTCTCCCACCAGTCCCACGTCTACAAACGTTACAGCAAGTTTTCGTCCCGGCTCGGGACAACAAGGCCGCAAGACGAGGACTAAGACAGTATAATAAACTAGAGATGAGTCGAATATAACAGTACAATAGTTTGTTGCTCACAGGTATGAACGAATATAACAGTACAATAGTTGTTGCTCACAGGTATGAACGAATATAACAGTACAATAGTTTGTTGCTCACAGGTATGAACGAATATAACAGTACAATAGTTTGTTGCTCAAGGTATGAACGAATATAACAGTACAATAGTGTTGTTGCTCACAGGTATGAACGAATATAACAGTACAATAGTTTGTTGCTCACAGGTATGAACGAATATAACAGTACAATAGTTGTTGCTCACAGGTATGAACGAATATAACAGTACAATAGTGTGTTGCTCACAGGTATGAACGAATATAACAGTACAATAGTGTGTTGCTCACAGGTATGAACGAATATAACAGTACAATAGTTTGTTGCTCACAGGTATGAACGAATATAACAGTACAATAGTGTGTTGCTCACAGGTATGAACGAATATAACAGTACAATAGTTTGTTGCTCACAGGTATGAACGAATATAACAGTACAATAGTGTGTTGCTCACAGGTATGAACGAATATAACAGTACAATAGTTTTGTTGCTCACAGGTATGAACGAATATAACAGTACAATAGTGTGTTGCTCACAGGTATGAACGAATATAACAGTACAATAGTGTGTTGCTCACAGGTATGAACGAATATAACAGTACAATAGTGTGTTGCTCACAGGTATGAACGAATATAACAGTACAATAGTGTGTTGCTCACAGGTATGAACGAATATAACAGTACAATAGTTTGTTGCTCACAGGTATGAACGAATATAACAGTACAATAGTTTGTTGCTCAGAGGTATGAACGAATATAACAGTACAATAGTTGTTGCTCACAGGTATGAACGAATATAACAGTACAATAGTGTGTTGCTCACAGGTATGAACGAATATAACAGTACAATAGGTCCGGTTGATTCGTGTCACAGGTATGAACGAATATAACAGTACAATAGTTTGTTGCTCAGAGGTATGAACGAATATAACAGTACAATAGTGTGTTGCTCACAGGTATGAACGAATATAACAGTACAATAGTGTGTTGCTCACAGGTATGAACAAATCGTAGGTTGTGTCTTAACAATGGTAAACTAACGGCCGGGGGCTGGGTGTTGTGTATGTTCTGGATTTAAACTAGTTTACAAGTCGTATGTGGCAATATCACACTCGGTTCAGAAAGTGGACGTTAGATACATTTTGTAAATATTTATATCAAGGGAGCTGCATTTAAAAATATATAATTTTGTCACAAATATAAAATTAGAATATAAATAAAAAGTCTCAGCCTTTTTTTTTTTTTTGCACGTGAGTTTTTGAAATATTGATTAAGAATTCCTCAGAAATTTAAACACCCGGGGAAGGTTTGGATTTTGACGCAATTAAATGTGACAAGATGTAATTGTTACACCGATGATTAAAAAAAAAAGAGCCAAAATGTATGTCGTTTCGTCGATTGGCCGCGGGTTCGATATCCTACTAGAGACAATAAAAACCATAACTGAATGTTAGACCTAATATATTTTTATTACGATGTGAGCTCACATTCAGGTTAATGGTAAGTTAATGGTCTCGACTCTAGTTGTTGGGTTGTATAGACGGACGGACATAACGTCAAGCTCGTTTAGTTGGGTTTGGCGGTGACCGGGAGGTTGAGGTTCGAGTCACGGTATGGTATATTGAGGTTGGTATTTCCGTGTATTGTTTTACATTCTCCCTTCACACAAATGCAGGTACACTTCCTCTAAATTCAACCTTCTTCATCCTTAAAATATAAGAGTAATTAGTATACAGACGTATAACCCGAACGGTTAGTAAGCCACGACGCTAGAAAAACACAAAGTCAACAACAAATTGCCAGTATTTTAAACAGATCACATTAAAAGCATGACTAAGAATCGAACCGGGTGACCCTTGATTTGTGGACGAACAACTTAGCCTCGAAGACTGGCGCCTGGCACTATCAAGTTCAACACGGTGGGGGCGTGGATTAAACGTCAAACTTGTCTTGTCTAATTTGCTGGTGATCGGGGTTCAAATCCCAGCAGGTTTTTACTGCTGGTGGTTTTTCCCTCCAAAAAAGTCCCTACTTTTCTTTACACACGCGCTGATACGTTTCCCATAAAACTCTACCTTCATAACCTCCCACCCGCCCCCCAGACCTTCCGGACAGGGTAAGACGCGGAACTCAAAAAGAAAAGTAAAGGACCGGCGCGGACGAATCGTCGAGAGAGCATCGCTCGACGCGGACCATGTGACCACTACCACCGCAAATAAATGTTCGGGAGCTTCCGAGCTTTGTTTTCATACTAACCACCAAGCACTGTAGTGATGGGTGAAAAAGTGTTCTTACGATATCGGGGATCACAGTGACCTTGATTTTAAAAGAGCAGTGATTTATACCAGTGATTATTGACAGTGATTGTAAAACTAGACATTTATTTCACACGTGTGACGCTGTAGTCATTGTTTACAACATTACGTACAAGATAAACAATATTATATACAACAATTTATTGAACAACAAACATTCTTCTTAATTATTAGATAACTTAAAACTTTATTATCCGTAATTAATAGCTAACCTAATTTTATGAAATTAGGTGTAAACCTATGCAAGTAAAAATAAAAATACAAACTTATTTTGTAATAGAACTCAGTCTATAAAGAATATATTTTTTTATTTTTTTTAGTTACAATATCTTATGCTTGGTTTAATTTAGTGCGGTCGGTGACCTGGTGGTCTAGGGGTAAGGTGTCAGACTTCTGTGCTGGCGGCCGGGGTTCAATCCTCGGTCCCGGCACAGATTTATCTGATTACCAAACCCTTCCTTCACCTCTGACAAGACATCTTGTGAATGTGGGGAATGCCAGGCCTCCACCGTGGTTCGGATTCCACGTTAAACTGTAGGTCCTTCATTTCACCTCACAATCACCCTACCATTACACATTAGCGTAAGTGCGTATAACCCGAACGGGTAGTAAGACGCGGTGCTAATAATAATAATAATAATAATAATATAGTGCGGATCGGCTCCGTGTAGTCATACCTTTATGGTGCGATACAATCGTACAAACTTTATTGTAATAATAATAAATGGCTAGGAACAAAATCTTAAATAAAATAAAAGTTTTCACAAACTGCCCCTAAGTAAGTTTTTCTGAAAACCCATTCGGGCTATACGTTATTATCTTGTTTGTTTTTTGCACGTCTTACTACCAGTTCAGGTTGTACGCCTATGTATTATTTACACTAATGAATTAAGGATTAGGGCGGTTTAATCTAGATGAAGTGCACCCGCATTTGCGTGGAGGGAGAGTGAAAAACAATTTGTTGAAAACCAACCACCCTCAGTGTATCCGACCGGAATCGAACCTCGATCTCCCTGTCTTCAACAGTCTAGTCCAGCACGAGATTAGCGCGTTAGACCAAGCGGCCACCGAAGCGGATTATTATCTTGTTGATCACAATAAAAACTCTTCAAACACAAATTTTAATCGCAAGTGTTTCAATTTTAAATTTTCAAAAATGTAGTAATCGATAAACAATCATTAAACAATTCCCCCCCTCCCCTTTGTCCTCCAAAGCAAACAAACTTTAGTTTTTTTATTTATTAGGTCAAAAACTTGTTGTATTTAGATTTTAAACAATCTCATTAAATCATTTTAGAAAAATTTGAAATTTTCAAAATAAGCTTCTCAGTAAACTCTCTTTAATTTAAGAGATAAAGTCAAAATATTTTTTTTTTTAAACTTCCCAAGGAATGAGAATAACATCTAAATATCGTGTTTAAACAAAATTCAGCAAACCATCTCGAATCTAGGCCCAGAGACAGACATTGTTGTAAAATCCACTTTTTCGGGTTTCGTGGAATATTAAGAAGGGCACCGGGGAAATAGGGGGAAGGTCAATTTCAACTAAACATGAGCTAACTCTGCCATCTGTTGGACAATCATGAAGGCTGATACACACAGAATGCTAAGCTAAACAATGGTCCCTGTTTCCCCTCCTGAATTCAGTGTTGTTTCTTTCTGGTCTGCTCCAGTGAAGTTTAGTTATGATGGAGTTCTCCTAAATGTCTTGTTTGAGCTCAGATGATAGGACTGAGGAAGAAAAGATGCTGCTGTTAGCAGCTGTTCTGAAAGATGAAGAAAATTTAGGATATGGAAGTTTGACTTGTTCAATTAACGCTTCCATTTTAATATAAACACATTTATTAAGATAGAATATTAATTAATTAAATACACGTGAGACAAACTGAAAACAAAACTTCAACACGTCTCTAGTTATTTTCACCAAACCAGCACTGCGTCTGTTCAACACGGAGCCCAAGCTAGGTTATGAGCATGCGCAAAGTAAGATGGCTCAAGATGGGAGATGGAAAAATTACCCGACCAGCCTTGAGACATTTATAATGATCTTTAGATTATGGTTAAAAGAGGTCTGTGTCATATTTATGTTAATTTTAAAAAACTATTTGCTGGCGTCCTTGTGGAGTTTGAGATATAAAAGCGGTTGTCCTGGAATGTGTGTCCTTTATATGTAAAATATAAATAAAGATTCATCATAAGCTCATCGGTCGGACATTTTCACGATTACAATACTTTCTCTTTCACGATAAAGGGTTGTATAAAAAAAAGAGTGGCTTGGTCCAAGTGTTTCCAATGCAAGGTTGAATGTACAATGTGTCCTCCGCACCAGGGACCGCCTACTCGGGTTATAGTTTTTATACAAGGGCGCAGTTAGGGCCGCGTGAAATGTTCGCTCCTCCTCGTTACCAGTCTTGGATGTTGATTACCTGGAGAGATGTGGGGAAGGGGGAACCTTGATTACCAGTCTTGGATGTTGATTACTTGAAGAGATGTGGGGAGGGGGGAACCTTGATTACCAGTCTTGGATGTTGATTACCTGGAGAGATGTGGGCAGGGGAGGGGGGGGGGGCCTTTACTACCCAGTAGACATGGAGGACATTCCAGAGACCGGAGTTCGACCCAGAAAGGACTTATAACTTAATACACGACTATGAAAAGCATGTGTATACGTCCGTCCTGCTACCCAGATAACAAGTCCCTGGTGCTAGTGTTGCTGTCCTAGGTTAAGTCTATATCCTGGTTTACTTCTCTGTCCTGTTACCCAGATGTACCCACTTTAATGTTGGGTGTTTTGATGGATCAGTTAAGTGTTAGGTACCATTGTCCCAGGTGCATTTTAGTTTGTAAGTTGTATGTTGATGTATATTGTTTAGAAAGTAAACGCTGTTCTCAAAACTTTTTTTTTTAGATTGTCCTCCTTGGCCAAGACCAAAAGTTTAATGTACCCCCAAGATAAAAAAAATCCAAATGACAGGCTTTAAAAAAGATGACCCCTTGGAAAGTTATTGATCTATATAATCTAGTGGGGGGAAAATATCCGTAACCAAAATATTACAAATGTGACAAAGCTAGTTAGGGAGAATCCTACTGTTATATCCTGAACATGATCTCTTGAGAATAGTTATGAGCAGTTAAAAAAAACATAATTTTACTGTAAAAAATGGTATACATTTTCTTCACAAATTCGTGCAAAAATAAAGAAAAAAAGTAAACATAAGCACAATATTTTCAAATCAAAATGTTTAGTTATAATTATGGAGCTGATATATTATGAATTCCAAAGTTTTTCAGGGAAAGGGGTGTGAATGTATGGCTTGGCACAACTTTTTGATGTCTGGTTGTCCAGTTGAGGCTTTCAAGCGGAGGTCCGGCTCCAAATTTAGCCTATTGAGGAACTTATTCTTTAGGTACACCATGGATGAAAAACCACTCTTACAGAGATATGTTATTGAGAAAGACATCATAAACTGCTAATGTAGAAGGTGTCAGGTAGAGGGATGACAATTTTCAGAAATCGGTCTCCAGCCAAGAGAAAATACTGTTGAAAAGAGGGGTGGAAATAACCAGATAACGGTAAATGCCAAAAATTAGGGTTTTCCCTAAGTCCCCTGCTATTTCGCCAATTTTCCCTTGAGAGGTTCTCGCCTACCCCCTGAAAGGTTCTCGCGTACCCCAGTTTGAGAACCACTGCACTATACAATTTCTTGTACCGTATCTTGGCACAGAGATTGCACACATAACTGATTCTTCCCAGAGACCATTCACACGACACGTATGATTGCATACAATATTTCAACACTAAAAATACTTTCTTAATCATCTCTAAATTGTATCAATATGAATAAAGTATTATTTAAAAAATTTCTATTATTTTAACAGTTGGAAACTTCTACAATTATAACGTATGTTTGTTTTATTGGTTCGAATCTCGGTCGGGTGAACTGGGGGTGGTTTTTCTTAAATGGTTTTCCACTCTCCCTCCACGCAAATGCTGGTTCACTTCCTCTAATTCAACCTTCCCAATTCCTAATCCATTAACGTAATTAGTGCTTAAAGCGTATATATATAAATATTTTTTTTAATTACCATCCTGGTATATTTCTTAGCCTGGCTCCTAATATTAAATCCAGGCTATTTCCATTCCTTCTCTCTAGATGTTCTCTTTTCATTATTTACTACTTATTTCTCTTTCAGCATTAATTCCTAGGTAATTGACCCACGTGCTGCTTCCACCAATCTTCGCTACATGGTCCGCCCCGGGTATTTTATTTCCCCGGTACCCTTCGCCGTCTCCTAGTTCCATGACCGCCTGGGACCATGTTTTCAGAGCCGTGGTTCTTGGTGACGGCGATGAGCATCCCCTGTCCGCCACCTGGGGAGGCGCCCTATTGGTCGTAGCCAAACCAGCATACTTTTTAGCGAGCCACTTTTGCACCATTCCTTAAACCTAACCTACAGCTAAACTATCTATGACTATTAACCCCATCCCTCAACCCTATTATCCTAGAACTATTATTAACTAATGGACATCACTTATTATCTTTACGTTTTTTTTACCTTTCTTCTCAATGTCCTCATGTTTTTACCTGCACTCCAGCGCGGGTTGCTCCTCGGTTACTTCAGCAGCGTTTACACGCTGCTGGCATCCAGAAGACACTCCCCCACTGGTTTTTCTCATCCCTACTTTTTCTTGTCCATTTCCTTCCTCCCTCTTTTCCTCTTCTTCCCTTTCTCATCATTCCATTACCCACTCCCGCTCTCCTCGTCTTCACTTCCCCGAGTTCCTCTTGCGCTCGGTCTTCCTCCTCTCTCCTCTTCTCTTCTACCACCCACTGCTCTTCTTGCTTCTTTCAGCTCATCTAAATATTTATCACGTTCCCATTTGGATATTCCATTTGCTATTCTGTCCAGATGTATCCATTTCTCTTTATCTCTTATCACATTTCCTACCAACTCTCCCTGTATGTGTATTTGTTCTCCCATCCTTATTCCCTCGTACTGGGGACATTCCAATACTATGTGGTCCGGCGACGCGACCTCCCCACACTCGCACCTATCTGTGTCTACTAGACCATGCCGCCATAGCGACTCCTTATAAGGGCCCTTTCCCGATAGGTACTGGATCATCCCCGCTGATGGCTGGAAATGCTTCATCCCCAATCTTTCAACAACATTTCCTAAATACGCATGCGTTCTCCTTCCCATCTCGCTTGCATCCCATCTTCTTTGCCATATGTTGAGCAACGCAACGCCTATTTCTTCCCTAGAGGTGACCCCCGGTCCCGTGAGTTCAGCTACTCTATCCAGCTTTCCTTTTCTCAGCCAAAAACGGGCCGCTCTCTCCTTGATTAGAAAATCCATCGGGATCTCACCCAGTAATTATGGTGAGGACATCCGTGGCGGTTGTTCTATATGCCCCGGTCAGTCTTATCAGCACACTTCGTTGAACACTTAGCAGAGCTTTCTTCTGTCTTTCGTTATTCAGCCGATGTGCCCACACACTGGCACCATATCCTATAATGGCCCCCATGAGCGCCTGGCTGTAAAGTTTGATGATTCTCAGTGGTAGCTTAAACTTGTTTTCCCCGATGTTTATTATCTTGTTCATCACAGCAGTAGCCCTCGCCCCAACTTGATCTATGTGTACTGCATAATTTCTTTTTTCGTCCAATGTAATCCCAAGGTATCTGTAGTTCCTAACTCTATCAATTTTTCTTCTATCTATCTTGATTATTGGCCCTCTATTTCCAACGTTTCCTTTAAATATCATATGCTTGGTTTTACTTGTTGATACCTCTAATTTAACCCCCCTACACCAATTTTTAAAAACCTCCAAAGCTCTGTTTGCATTGTCCTGTAACTCAACCCTGGATTTTCCCTTAGCTATAATTAATATGTCGTCTGCGAAGGCTACTACCGCTTCCACCTCCTCAAGATTTTCCAGCTCTTCTAGCCCCTGCTCCAGCAGTATGTCCCAAAAAACGGGACCACTCACCGAGCCCTGTGGGCAACCCTTAGTCAAGATTTTTTCCACTCTTTTCCACCTACCGTCAATAGTCGCGAATCTGTTCTTGCAGTAATCTTTGTAACTTTCGTACAAATTCTTCGGGCATATCAACCTCCTCAGATTTTCAAAGAGAGCAGGCCACCACAAATTGTCGAAGGCACCGGCTATATCAATGAATACTCCCACTACGTATTTATCATTCACCCGGTCTATCACCTCCATCGCCCTCGACAGAGCATCCTCCGTTGACCTGCTCTTTCTGAACCCGAATTGGTTTTGATTCATTCCCCTTTCGGTCCTATGCCTTAAGAGTCTAGAGGCGAGTATCCTCTCTTGTAGTTTCCCACAGACGTTTAGAAGACATATCGGCCTATATGATTTGGGTTCCATCGGGTCCTTGTCCTTACCTTTACCCAAAATGACTACCGCACTCTGCTTCCAAACGTCTGGTATCCTACCTTGCCTCAAGCACTCATCTAGAAGTCCCGTGATCTGAGGTGCTAGGATTCCCACTCCCTCCTGCAAGGCTTCGTTCATTACACCGTCTGGTCCAGGTGCTTTCCTCTTCTTTAATTTACCGCGTATAAAGCGTATAGCCCGAACGGGCAGTAAGACGCGGTGCTAAATATTATTATTATTATTATTTGTTACCCGCCTCTGTGGCGTAGTTGGCTAACGCGCTTGTCGTATTGAGCTCGACTGCTGAAGACGGGGAGATCGAGGTTCGAATCTCGGTCGGGCGAACTGGGGGTGGTTTTTCCTAAATAGTTTTCCACGCAAATGCGGGTTCACTTCCTCTAATTCAACCTTCCCAATTCCTAATCCATTAGCGTAATTAGTACTTAAAGCGTATAACCCGAACGGGTAGTAAGACACGGTGCTAAATATTAATTAAATTAATATTATTTGTTTTTATCAAGCATTTGGCTGTTAATAATTTTACAATCATTCATACGTAAAAGAATTGACCGACGGTCTAGTAGACGGGCGTTATCATATTTACAACTCGAAAAGTTGTACAATAAAAATGACAGATAAAGAACGTTTGATATTTCCTACGAGGTATAATATATTGTATACAAAGAGTTGTGCAAAGCAGCATATCTTGTACAGCACAATATTGTAGGTCTGCTATATATCGTACAATAAAATGTGTCGTTTGTACCAGGCTTTAAAACCATGTCAGGTAGAGAGAGAGGCATCAGGCTAAAACTACAATTCATTCAAGCTGTCTATGGTTCTAAACAAAACAGTTTAATATTGACCTTTTCATCAAATTAACTTAGTAATTCATCAGTATTCTGAGAGTTTCGAAAACATATTCCCTCAAACTGAGATGATAATAATAATTATTACTAAGAATATCAACAATTTTGATCTTGTAAATTCTCAAAAATGAACACAATATATGAATAAAGAACATACTTTATGGGGATTGAAAAAAATATTACTATTTGCTATTCTAGGCCTATATTAATCTTACAGCACTATTAATGGCCAAACAAATTAAATTTATGACATTTTCATAACATTTGTGAGCAAGATTTTGATTCATAGCTTCCAATTCTTGTAGATACCCTGTTATAATTCTCGATTGATTAGAACTGTTTAACACTTGATACATGATTGTTTAATTAGAGCTGGCGGGAATAATGTTTGTTTTGAAACAATACATTTGTAGATCATTTAATCATCATTAATTTATCATGCCACACTTCACACTAGAAAGAGTTAGGTATATATTATAATTAGTATATATTTATCATCCTTCATTAATCAGCGTGATGCATTGTAATTACTATACATTTGATCATCATTCATGGATCTTAAATATTTGATCATTATTCATAACTCAAGAGTTATGCATCATAATTATTACACATTTGATCATCCTTCAATGATAAATCATGAATCTTAATTACAACACAACTGAACATTCTTAATTGATCAGAGTTATCCATAATTATTACTACACTTCTGATCATTATTCATTGATCATACCATGTTTCATGCTTGATAGAGTTATACATAATACTTATTAGTAATTTGAAAAGTCTTCCTTGATCAAACACATGTGGTCATAGCAAACATCATGTTTCTATAACATTCGTTCGTCATTCATCGATGAGAACCATGCTGAATACTTATACGACATATGATAAGCCTCCATTGGTAAAAGTCATGAAGCTACCTACTCAGAAATATAACCGTGCAAGGTATGCTTGCTATCCTACAAGTTAAACTAGAGATGCTTGTCTATGGTCCATCAGGCATTTTGTACTGTATCATCACTCTACATTGGCCAAGCTCGATACATATATGTTGTAACGACATTATTTTACCAGCTCCTTAAATTCATAAATAGTAAATGTAATACGTTATTATATTTTAAAATTAAATAATATTTTATATTCTCTTGGCTGTAGGACTGCAAAGTATCTCATCACTCTTAAGTCCCGTACACATTAGGCGAGCCGAGGCTATAATGTAACATGTAGTGTAGTTCTAGTCAGTTTGGACTTGGAACGAGCACACTTCATGCATCCTATAATGTAACATGTAGTGTAGTTCTCGTCAGTTTGGACTTGGAACGAGCACACTTCATGCATCCTATAATGTAACATGTAGTGTAGCTCTCGTCAGTTTGGACTTGGAACGAGCACACTTCATGCATCCTATAATGTAACATGTAGTGTAGCTCTCGTCAGTTTGGACTTGGAACGAGCACACTTCATGCATCCTATAATGTAACATGTAGTGTAGCTCTCGTCAGTTTGGACTTGGAACGAGCACACCACAAACATCCTCTGGACCAATGGTGAAACAAGCAAGCGACGTAATAATGATCTCAGTTCAATTCAGTAATTACGAAGGTGCATTATATTTCAATTTAATTAACTATCTTAGCTCTACTAAATGTATAATAACAAATAAGTATTTGCCTTAACTATGTGTTATGCTAATTATAGCCAAACTATCTATAAAAACAACAAAAGCCTCAGATGATGGTGGCGTATGATTGTATAAAAAAAACTAGTTGATTCGGAACTACTGCGAGATTCCAAGTTCCAGCACATTAGTAGACAGTACAAAAACTTTACCAGGATTTCTCCCACAGACTTTGAGAATTTACTGAATAAAATAGGAATTATTTTTTGTTTGCAAACATCTTTTGCTTGTCTTGCTAATGGCAATATCCTTCCAGGCATATTCTTTCAGATTCTTGTTATAATAGTTTTCACCCTTGCCTCCTTGTGGTCCCGCAAAACAATATGGTTTTTATAAGATTCTATCAACTGAAAAACAGATTCCTTAGACCAGTTCTCCATGTTTGCGAGCACGCAACAAACACGTCCTAACTAGACTGACGAATCCCTTTGTGTTTGTTGGAAAAACCGACAGTCAGTGGGCGGATCGCCACGAATGGTTCGTAGCTTGTTCACAGTGCACTCGCAGCGTGCTCGTAGTGTGCTCACAGTGCGCTTGTAGTGCACTCACAGTGTGCTCGTAGCGTGCTCACAGTGTGCTCGTAGCGTGTTCACAGTGTGCTCGTAGCGTGCTCGTAGTGCGCTCGTAGCGTGCTCGTAGTGCGCTCGTAGCGTGCTCGTAGTGCGCTCGTAGCGTGCTCGTAGTGCGCTCGTAGCGTGCTCACAGTGTGCTCGTAGTGCACTCGTAGCGTACTCACAGTGTGCTCGTAGTGCATTCACAGTGTGCTCGTAGTGCGCTCGTAGCGTGCTCGTAGTGCGCTCGTAGCGTGCTCGTAGTGCGCTCGTAGCGTGCTCACAGTGTGCTCGTAGTGTGCTCGTAGTGCACTCGTAGCGTACTCACAGTGTGCTCGTAGTGCATTCACAGTGTGCTCGTAGTGCGCTCGTAGCATGCTCACAGTGTGCTCGTAGTGTGCTCGTAGTGTGCTCGTAGCGTACTCACAGTGTGCTCGTAGTGCATTCACAGTGTGCTCGTAGTGCGCTCGTAGCATGCTCACAGTGTGCTCGTAGTGTGCTCGTAGTGTGCTCGTAGTGTGCTCGTAGCGTGCTCACAGTGCGCTCGTAGTGCGCTCATTGCATTGCTCGTAGCGTAGTATTTTAAGAGAATTTAATCTAATTTACCCGAGCCTCGATTGGTATTTCAAGATGCTAATTAACACACCAGGCATTTCGATATAGTTTAAACATGTCTTCATTTAAATTACTACCTGTTGAGGTGGAGGCTTCACCATTTGCGATATCGGGTCACGTGACTTATTTGTTCCCGTCATTAATAGTTTGTAATAAACAGATCATTGATATTTTATAGCTGATTATAATTCAATAATGAGAGAACCAGTAGCCATCCCATTGCGTAATGTCACAACGTGGACCTGCGAATAAGAAACAGGGCATGGTAATCGAACCCCGAACGGTAATATCACAAAACGGGATCTGTTTAGTGTACTCTCGATCAGAGTCATGTCCGATATTATTATTATTATTATTATTATTATTATTATTATTATTATTATTAGCACCGCGTCTTACTACCCATTCGGGCTATACGCACTTACGCTAATGCGTAATGGTAGGGTGATTGTGAGATGAAATGAAGAGCCTACAGTTTAACGTGGAATCCGAACCACGGTGGAGGCCTGGCATTCCCCATCCAATATTTATTTTATTTCCACCTCCTCATGAGAGGAAACTCGAGAGATGCTCGCTCATCCTACGAGACCCCCCTTGTCTACAATAGGTAAGACGCGGTGCTAGTAATAATGAGTAAAAATTGCATTTTTAGTTTGAATACATTATGAAAGATACGTAAAAATTGCATTCAACTCATTAAGCTCTGTTATTTTTCAGAATCACTAATTTATATATATATATAATGTTTTCCTTTTTGTTGTCTATATAAAAAAAACTATAACAAATTGCGTCCTACAAAAAATTGTATTTTATTTGGCGTCACATTCTTATATTTAAGTTATCAATACGGCCCTTCAGTAAAAAAATATATTCCCAGGCCTGTTCCAAAGGCATCCAATCATCAAAAATGTCGGGGAAAGACCATTCCAAATACCTTATATAGTAGGTATCTAATATCCAAAAATAAATACAGACGAATATCATTCTAAATAGCTAATGGGTATATTCAAGTTTCAAAAATATTCTGAAGCAGAATCACTCTAAATAGTTTATTAGATATCCAATTTTCAAACATTCGTCGAGGGAGGGCCACCAGGGTTCACTATGGCTTGGGGATCAAAGCCTCTCAAAACCCCTTATTTTGCTAATAGGTACCCTGGATAAATAACGTTCCGCCCCCAATGAAGTCAGGTAGAACCATGGAGGCCCGATTTGAATAAGTGGATAGCCAGGATGGGTGGTAAGACGGGGAGTACCGACTATCAAAGAGTTCAAATATCTGATATAACAGGATGAGGAGTATGAAGAGTGCCAGTAGTGACTATCAGTGAGTAATAATAATTGTGGGAACATTTTTATGAAGATCAACAGCGAAGTTCGCCTGGAAAGAGTATGATAAACCCCAGATGGTCGAGAAGAAGGGTGTAGCTTGAAGCTATTTTGATGCGGGGTATAGCCGAGACTCGACCCAGGCCTGCTAATGGTCCGGTGATAAGTTACTGTCGCTCGCTATTTGCTGCACAGCGCGGCAGTAAATCTCGCACAATTATGGACACCCTCAAACTACCCCTGCTGACGGACAGGCGCTCTACCCGCAACACACCTCGGTTAACCTCGCACAAGCAACATCATTACTGAGATTGGATATGTCCAGATACTACAAGGGGCAGAGCCTAGCAGACAAACCTATGCATCTACACAGAGTGGCATAGTTATTAAGATACTACAAGGTGCAGAGCCTAACACAGACAAACCTAGGCATCTCCACAGAGTGATATAGTTATTAAGATACTACCAGTGGCAGAGCCTAGCAGACAAACCTAGGCATCTCCACAGAGTAACATAGTTATTAAGATACTACCAGGGGCAGTGCCTAGCACAGACAAACCTAGGCATCTCCACAGAGTGGCATAGTTATTAAGATACTACTAGTGGCAGAGCCTAGCACAGACAAACCTAGGCATCTCCACAGAGTGATATAGTTATTAAGATACTACAAGGTGCAGAGCCTAGCACATACAAACCTAGGCATCTCCACAGAGTGATATAGTTATTAAGATACTACAAGGTGCAGAGCCTAGCACATACAAACCTTGGCATCTCCACAGAGTGATATAGTTATTAAGATACTACAAGGTGCAGAGCCTAGCACATACAAACCTTGGCATCTCCACAGAGTGATATAGTTATTAAGATACTACAAGGTGCAGAGCTAGCACATACAAACCTAGGCATCTCCACAGAGTGGCATAGTTATTAAGATACTACAAGGGCAGAGCCTAGCACATACAAACCTTGGCATCTCCACAGAGTGGCATAGTTATTAAGATACTACAAGGTGCAGAGCCTAGCACATACAAACCTTGGCATCTCCACAGAGTGGCACAGTAAAATACTATCAGGACGCAGTGCTAAATAAAATAAAAAAAGCATTTATAGTCAAGTTTGAATTATTCGTAGGACTAACCCGAACTATCTTTGCTTAACGCGAATATTTAAAAACTTATAAATGTTGACTTTAATTTCTCCGTTTAGATTCAGTGATCCGCCTATCGGAGCGCTGAGCAGCGTTGACGTTCGGGAATCTCGCGTTACTTAAGAAGTTGTTTTATTTCCAAATTTTGTTTCACTACAAAATAACAGTGGAAAGAAATCAACGTATGATACTGCCAAGGGCGGTGACATCGAGGTTCGAATCTCGGCTGGGTGAAGGCCTAATGACTGTAGTTTTTTCCAAAATAACTTTCTACTTTCTCTCTCTCTCCTCTCCATGCAAATGCGTGTACATTTCCTTAAAAATCAACCTCCCTTATCCCTAACACATAATCGTATTAAGATCACATGTGCTTAACCCGTATGAGTAGTAAAACGCGAAAACAAAAAAACTTAGCTTAAAACTCACGTGTTGATAAAATCAGTCGGTTTAGAAAGTGCACGTTCTCAAATAAAAAAATAAATATGTCTGCTCTATGAACACATATTTATTGAAAATGTACTTAAAATAATTATGGTCGTAATTTTAATTTTAATGTACAGTATACTTAAAACAAAACAACAAACTTTAATTTCGATTAAAATCTTGGGTTAGGTCCTTAGCTCAGTATGTAGTGTGTATGTCTACTGAACCATGGGTCCCGGATTCGATTCCTGGCAATGTCTCATTGGTGAAATGTGGTGTTCCCCTTTCACAGTGATGAATTATCGGTCGGGGGTTGGATGTTGTGTCTGTTCTAGATTTTAGTTTATAAGTCGTGTACTTATATAATCAGTAGGTATCAGAAAGTGTACGTTAAACACCTCAAATAAATGAAAAAATAATATTGGGTTAAGCCCTTAAAATATCTCAAACTGAAAAAAAAAATCAATAAAAAAACAGTCAACTTCTTGATTAGAAAAAAAAATCAACAAGGAAAAGAGCGAACTATTCTATTAAAGCAGATGAAACGCTATGAAGAGAGTTCTTCTTTAAAAAGAATTGAGTGACTGACGATGGAAGGAGTAAAGAGTGTCGCACGCAGCAAAAGATTAGTTGTTTTGTGCCGCGATAGGGGAGGCAGAAGTGCATCTCTTTACCTCCCCTATCTTGCCCGCCCCACCACGTCGCCCATTGTGTCTTCAGCTGTTCGGTACGTGACCTCCACAGCAGACCCCCCCCCCCCTTCACTCCTTCGACAAAAATAGACAACTTTCACTTTGCAAGGAGGAAGGAAATTGTGGAGGGGATGAGGACTCGAAAGTAAATATAGTAGCTCCATCCATTGATTCATTGAGGCAGTTATACATCCGTGTGTGTTGTGTGTGTGTGTGTGTGAAGTAACTGAGAGGAAAATAGAGCCTATATCCAAATCACATTGATTCATTTATATTCCTGGAAATTCTTTATAAAGGCGTCGCCTACCTGTCAGGAAATACCCTCCCACTGCTGTATTTCTTATAAGAATGTCAGTTGTTAATTTTCACAACCGCTAAAACAATCCTCAGTTATGAAAGCAAGTTCTGTTGTGATTGTGACCCTGACAATAAAACAAAAAATCTGACTTAATTTGTTGTGAGGAACGCTATATTTATGTTGCTAGACATTTATTTTAATATCGGAACTGAGACATTTCGCGTGAAATATCGGGCAGACCCGAATTGCGCCAGTTATTAAGGGATTAAAAACTGTTTACTAATCCCGGACCCGAATTGCGCCAAGTCAAGTTGAGGTAGTCGGGAGGGAGGTGGGGGGGATGATACAAACAAAGACCATCGCAAACAAGCTCTCGCCACTTATGTCTTTCCCCCCTTAGTAAAGGAATGTAAAAACGCCCTAAGTGCCCCAACAAGACTTGTAACAGTAGTATTGACATCCGTCTGTCCAAAACTTATTAATTATCTCGACAACAGTGAATGTCCCGGTGTATTTTTTTTTAAAAAATTCGGGTTTTGTGTGAACTGTGATAATATTAGCGAGAATTATTGATTTGGAAAGGATTTATAGTGAAAAAGGGAAAGTTCTGATTGTCTATTTTAATTATACGTATCGACAGGTGAATCAATTAAAGTTGACGAGGGAAGAGAGGTGGAGATGCACTAAAAAGGACTGCAAGGCTAAAATATTTACTCTTGATGGTGGAAACATTTTCTCGCGGACTGAAAACGAACACAACCACGAACCGCTATTAGATCAAGAGTTGAACAGAAGATCCATTAGCAACGCAGTTAAGAGGAAAGCTGATAAGATTGAAGTAAGGCCTTCAAAGTTAATCCACACAGAGGTACAGACACAGAAAGAAACTATAAAAACATTGACCAGCAAGGACATTAAATGTATCAGGAATAACATCAACTACACTAAACTAAAAACACTGCCAAAGTTGCCTAAATCTTCCGAAGAAATTCAATTTGCCATAGATTCAATTGAAATAAAAACTATTCTAAAACGAAAACTTTTTGTTGAGAAACGAAAAAGAGAAGGGGATCGTGACATTTTCTTGTGACTCGAATCTTGAGTATTTGTGCCAGAATGAAATTGTGTTAATGGATGGAACCTTTGAACACGCACCGAAACATTTTCTTCAGCTTTTTACTGTACATGGGTATTTCGAAGGGTCATACATACCTCTAGTCTTTTCCTACTTAAAAATAAGAAAAATCAGAGCTACATTGACGCTATGAGAATCCTAAAGGACGCGTGCGAGAAGAGACAATTTCACCTCCAACCTTTATACATTGTGATTGATTTCGAGCAAGCGATTCACGAGTGCATCGTGTCGACTTTTCCACAAACCAGGATAGTAGGCTGTCGATTTCATTTAGCGCAAGCATGGTAAGCAAAACAATTTTATTTTACAACTTTACATAAATAATGTTATATAGTTTGTGATTTGATTATTATATTTTTCACTCTTGAAGATTTTTTAGAACTGCGTTTTACTACCTGTTCGAGTTATAGGCCTCCTTATGTACTATTTATGCTAGTAGGCTTTGGTATGAGATAGGTAGAATGCAGAGAATGTGAATCCGAATTTGCATGTAGTGAGAGTGGAAAATCATTTAGGAAAAACCACCTTCAGTTCACTCGACCAGGATTCGATCCCCAACCTCCCAATAATCAGCTTGAAATTTTTTTTATTCAAAGTGTATATCTCAAGAGTTTTTTCTAAATGATGAATAGAACTGTATAATCGATCTTCAGAAAATAATTGAACTATGGGCAGTTTACTAATGATTAATTTGAAAATAATTTAATTTTTCTCAAAATATCTTTAACAATTTTGATTTAAACATAGGCTACATTTTGGGTGTATTTAAGATGACAATTAATACTGTTTATTTGGTTTAGGGGGCAAAGTTCTTTTAAGGGTAGTAGATGAATAGTTTTCAAAAACTCAAAATATTTTTAACGATTTTTTTAAAATCGGCGTGCATTTATAATGAATAATAACATTGTGAGGGGCCTACTTAGTTTTGGGTAAAACAAACTATTTCAAGGATAGTTTTTTACCCCCTCGGGTGGCCGGACGATCTAAGGCGCAACTCTTGCACTAGACTGGCCCTCGAGACCGGGGAGGTTGGGGTTCGAACCCAGCCGGGTGCACTGAGGTGGTTTGATCCTAAATGGTTTCCCCACTTTCTCTTCATGCAAATGCGGATGCATTTCCTATAAATCCAACCTTCCCAATCCCTAATCCATTAGAGTAATTAGTACATAGGCTATCGCCCGAACGGGCAGTAAGACGTGGTGCTAAAAAAAAGGATAGTTTTTGGTGATTAGTTTTCAAAAACCATTAGCAACTTGTGCGCTTAGTAAAATAAAACAAACATATGGTAAACAAATTTAAAACACTCAAATTAAAAATATTAGCCAAATAAAATTCATTATTATTTGGTTTTAACACAGAGCTCCATATAAGTGTAATTATCAAATCGTCGAATAATATTGTCTCAGCTGACCCATTAATTAAAAAGTGAATATACGCTATGATAAAGTATCTGCGATTCTGTCGTAGGCCAACTTTTTATTTGTTATTCTTGGCCATTTTAAACATATGCCAGCCAAAAAAATTGAAATGTTTTCCTGTCTGTGTGGGTGTCATCACATTTCAGTACATATGATTACGACCACATTTTTTTAGCTACGGTCACTGATAGGCTATTTTGTAAAATATATTTATGATCTGTATTAAATCAGACTATGATTCAAAGAATGCTACGTTCCTATTTTCCTTCCTGCTTCCTTTTAATATTTTTATCATTAACATCCACTATGATTCCTTTAAGGTGGAGAAAGATTCAAAAGCTCGGTTTGGTTGCCACGTACAAAGACGAAAACTCGGATGGAGGGAAATGGCTGTTTTGGGCTCACTTACTTGAGGCCCGAAGAAGTAGAAGACGCTTTCTGCGATCTGATCAGCATCCAGCCAGCTGATACAAAACTGACGAGCTTCGCAGATTACCTAACTGAAACATATATAGATGAGATGGAGCAAGCGACATTCCCACCACGCATTTGGGCAGCGACTCATCGGACTTATGGAGAACAACAAATGCGTGCAAGAGCTTTCATTCTAGATTTAATTCATCATGTGCTTCTCCACACCCAAACATTTTTGTCTTCGTACAAAATTTAAAATCGGTCCAAACTGACACGTACATTCGAATCAACAGTGTAAGAGAAGGTAATGTGCAAAAGACAGATAATAAGTCTAAGTTGAAACAATCATTCATTGAAAAAAAACTTAAACAGTTTAGGAGTGGAGAAATAGACAGATTAAGCTTAGTGAAGTGTGTGTCCTTCCAAAACTCCTTTGTATGACTTGTTTATATTATGTTTGTTACACTATTATTTAGCATACATATAGCTATTATTGACAATGTTTTAAAAACGGAAATTTCACTTTGATATAATATTGTTTGATTTATATTTTTTGACTTGTGTCCTTCTTATCGCCAGACATAGCATTAATATTTGTTTATGTTTAGAGTTGGCGCAATTCGGGGGTCCTGTCTTGTGAAGGGAGGTATTGGCGCAATTCGGGCGAGCCCGAAATATCCTCTAAGATGAAATAATTTCACTTTGATATAATTTTCTATTATTATTATTATTATTATTATTATTATTAGCACCGCGTCTTACTACCCGTTCGGGTTATACGCACTTACGCTAATGTGTAATGGTAGGGTGATTGTGAGATGAAATGAAGAACCTACAGTTTAACGTGGATCCGAACCACGGTGGAGGCCTGTCATTCCTCACATTCACAAGTTGTGATTAATACACATCTTGTCAGAGGTGAAGGAAGGGTTTGGTAATCAGATAAATCTGTGCCGGGACCGAGGATTGAACCCTGGAACCCCAGCACAGAAGTCTGACACCTTACCCCTAGACCACCAGGTCACCCGGTAAAATAAATAGTTAGCTATTTTATAGAGTTTGAAAACAGTTGCGAAAAAATCTGATAGTTTCAGTGATTTTCTAAATATTCCTTCACTTCTATCTGGCACACCAAATTACCTTTCTTTCTAAGGTCCATCCCGCTTTCCAGACGTTTACCAACTCTGAAACAGCCTACTAGGTAGCTATAGTATATCCAACCAATAAACAGCCTACTAGGTAGCTATAGTATATCCTACCAATAAACAGCCTACTAGGTAGCTATAGTATATCCTACCAATAAACAGCCTACTAGGTAGCTATAGTATATCCTACCAATAAACAGCCTACTAGGTAGCTATAGTATATCCAACCAATAAACAGCCTACTAGGTAGCTATAGTATATCCTACCAATAAACAGCCTACTAGGTAGCTATAGTATATCCTACCAATAAACAGCCCACTAGGTAGCTATAGTATATCCTACCAATAAACAGCCTACTAGGGAGCTATAGTATATCCTACCAATAAACAGCCTACTAGTAGCTATAGTATATCCTACCAATAAACATATTTCTCTGGCAGGTACTGAAATAACGACATAGAGGCTCCTTCTATTATATTCAAATTGTTACGTCATTAAAGGAAACGTGTTGCGGATTGCATTGTTTGTTGGTCCCGGTGTTTGTATACTTGATAGCTGGTTTAAAAATAGTATGTCTATTACCAACAAAACTTATCATTTAGTGACGTCAAAGACACAGAGAGCTATTGGTCGAACCCATCTTAGAAGAAGTGATTAGCAGTAACAGACAGCGCAGGCGCAGTTCAAGTGACGTCACGGTAAATAATAACTTTGGGCGCCTTTTGTACAGGGGCAATGAATGGCAAGATGGAACATTCTAGAAGATCAGGAGCGGATTAAGGACAAACAGAGCACCAACCCAGCCTAACGTAGTCTGAGCATGATACGAAAATAGTCCCCAAACCTAAAACTCCTAACCTAAGTGTAATCACTCCTGAAAAGTTATTTCACATCTATCATCTTGGTAAAATAGTGCCCTAAAACTGTATTTTGGCAATTATCTCGATAAAAGTTCATTATATCAAATTGTTTTCTTTCTATGATAAAATAAATAAAGAAGAGAACATTGTCTACAAAACATATTTTTATAATTCTCTTTGTAATCCCAACAATTTCCGTATAGCCTCGTAGTGAGACGTTTGGAGTATGAATACAATCATTTATGGAAATTCCCTTTAAATTATGTTCCTATCATTCCTAAGCTGCGTTAGATTTGGGGGCTATTTTCATATTTTCCTACTATCCTCCGGTTATATATGGGGCGCCAAAAAGCAATCCCGTCCGGGTGCAAAATTTACTTAAGGCCATTCCTACTAAAAGTAACAAGTATATTATTACGTCAGTGGTTTATCAAACTGAGGCATAGGAATAATGATGTAAGTAATATATATTCCAGAAGCGTAAAAAAATAAAAAGAAAGGGAGGCTTTCTGTATGACTGAAAAAAAGAATCTAATGGGATTTTGGTCAAAATGTAAATTTTAAGTGGGTTAAAATAAAGTCTGTTTTGCTATAAAGTGTGTTAAATATTCAATAGTAATAGTCATTAAAACATTTTTTTTTAGCATCCCTATCCTTTATTTCTAGGTCAACCCATGAGCAAATTAAGGATTGTGACATCGAGATAGATACATCATTTGCGTTAAATGGGTATTTGAGATGTACCAAGATTTAATTTTTTGAGTTTTCATGGTTATGTTCAGTGAGTAAGGGGTTAAAGATTAAAAAAAAGTGTATGTGGGGCGTGGGTGGTGGGGTTGGGGGTTATTTTGCTAACAGTCACAACCTTTGATACCAATAAAGAAACTGGTGTCTAAAATTGCCGCCGGAAATGAGTATTTGAGTGATGAAATCTTTGTTACACATATATTCTCAGAAATGCAAATTTAAAAATATATAGGCCTATTCTTGAGAATATTAAGATTGACACACTCGTTATTTGTTGATCTCTAATCTTGTTTTGACATCAACATTGTTTATCATTTATAACAAAAGAAAAAAAAAACTTTATGTTGACTCGATTAATTTATTTTTGTTGAGGCAGTCGCCTTGGTTAGCGAGAAAGTATTAATCGCTACCAGGCGTTTTCTATACCTACTAGTTTATTCGGTTTTCACCCTTCCCCTACAACCACCCTTTGTCATGTCAATAAGAAAGAGGGGAAAGAAAACTACGAAACTCTTATCTCAAGGTAAAGAGAAAAGCTCGCTACCAGTCCTCAAATATCTTAACATTTTCTGTTGTCAACATATTATCAAAGAATTACTGTATTTGTTAGAGTGAGACTAAATCTAGAGCCCTTTTTTCCTCAAAACTAGACTCATAGCTACACAAATGTTATTAAAAAGTCGTTAGAAATGAGCTATTATCACATTTTCGCACATTTTGTTTCTATTAATAAAACTCAAACAATAGGGCTGTTAAAGGGAGAAGAGCTTTGTTAGAATCTTTCGACTTTATTTTGGCGTGAACCGTAATTTGAAATAATTAATCGTATAATTAAATATTGCGTTAGAGCTGAATGTCTGCATGGCAATTTCTTGGTTATCGAGACGGCCTCCTTAAGATCAGGAAATGAATGTTATAGAATTTCTAACCATTATTCTCCATGAATAGTTCATCTGTCTAAAATAAGTTAGAATTTCTCTTGGCTTTTTGAGTCAACTTAGTGAGTGACTAAGATTATTCAGCAAATGACGTGGACACAACATGGTTGAGTATTTAGAGGTTTTTGACAGGAATAAGTTTAAGAGGGTTTTAGAGACAACTTGTTTAAGAAAATCGTGTTTTTAAGAGGTACAACAAATAAAACATGAAGTGGCTAGCGCAACACATTTAAAGGAAGAATGAAACTGTACGCATATTTTGAACCTTTTAAAAAAAATCTACATCTATTTAAGGTCGGGCTTAAATAGATGAGTTCATTTTGATATTTGATTTGTTTAAAATTTGAATAAAAATATGAGATTTGAACAGTCTTACTACTCGTTCGGGTTAGACGCATATGTACAAATTACGCTAATGTGTTAAAGGGTGAGGAAGGTTGAATCTAGAGTTAGTGTACGCGCATTTGCGTGGAAGCAGATTGGAAAACCATTTCAAGGAGAAAAGGCACCCTAAGTAGAGCCAACATGGATTCAAACACCAGTCTCTCCATGGTCGGAAGTCCAGCATATTGTGAGAGTGACGACCTAAATCATGCGGCCATTGAAGTGGGCAGTATGGTATTAGATCAGCGTATAAGTTGTGTGTCCCCGCGACGTGTAGATCAACACCGGCTAATTATTCGGTAATATTTTGAGGCGACATTATCCCTCCCCCCCATCTCATCACAAACAAAGCATATGTCAATAAAATGACGGGAACTGGGCTTGCCGTCCATCTCGGTGTAATTAGCAAGGGCAGGTGGTGATCTAGCTGTATTGATCAGCGGCCGCCGCCAGCAAATTGCTCGCCAGGGGATGGATGGATGGATGGATGTATCGTCGTGCATAATGGCGCCGAGGTCCTGCATGTGTGTGTGTGTGATAGTATTGTTTATCCCCCTCCCTTCCTTGTATTATCATAGCGACACGCCACTGGCTGTAAACCCCTTACCTCCCCTCGCCCTAACGACCATCAATCCTGCGAGCTCGCTGCATGAACACGCCGCCCTGGGACGGCACTGGATATGGTGGTACCTGGTTCAAACCCCTTTTCAATTAACGACGTTGCATACTTGGGTGAACTCAAAAACTATCGTGAGAAGCGGGTTGCATCTTAATTTGACGCACCTAAGCAGTCTTAAGCACCATCACACTTAAGACACCAATGCACGGAATAAAACAAGCGGGAAGGAATTGAGCAATTCATCCTGCAAGGCCTCTTGTTTATCTACTGATAACACTTACCCCTCTTCCTCTAACAAGTATAAACACTCACTCTATTATTTGTGCCTGGACATAATTGATTTGTTTTTCAACATTATTTTTGTCTTGTTTCCTATCCTAGAACCTCCACGAACTTTTTAAATCCACCTCCTGACAGGAATATTCATGCTGGTCTACTGCCAAGGGTGTAATTGAACTAAATGCTCCAACATTCATCTATAGAGTTGATGATGTAAGTTTGCCCCTAACCGGGATTGAACCGTGGTCACCCGAGTGGGGACAAGGAAGACCCAATCACTGTAACAACCATGCCGGTCTATTAAGTGTTATATTATATTAATATGACATGGTTAAGATATATATAATTAGTCCAGTATTCGCCTGGAGCGGAATGGGAGAACTAAATAGTTTGCTCGTACCGTGTTGGAACGTCTTACAGCCCCCTTGACCACGTTTGACGCAACCAGCTTGACATCCCTGGTACTCTGGTGGCCAGCGTGAGTACTAGCAGGGGATAAGGGAACTACAATTTATAGAGTTTGAAATATTGTCCGTGTTCTCATTCCCTCATAATTTAGTTGTCGACTGGGGTTGAACTAATGTTATGCTTGTTCAGGGCAATCATCCCTCTCTTCCACAGATGTACAAATAATACTGTTACATATTTAATTTTTCTACAACGTGTCTCACTTCCCAGCCGAGTTATGCACATTTAGTTAAAACAATAGGGATGGAGAAGCTAGTAGTAGAGGAAATGTATCTGCATTTTCGTGCAAGGAGGAGTGTGGAGGAACCGTATTTGTATGTGGGGGGGGGGGGGGCGGGAAGGGATGAGATTAATTAGCAACACTTGAGGATTTTGAGGGGTTTGAAAAACTAAACAAAATTAGGTTCTGGATCCCCCCCCCCTTCAAATTTAAATTCAGACTCCTTTGGAAACTATTTAGAGTCATCTTCCACTAGATTTTTTTTTCTTTTGAAATTTGGATGTTCCTATAAATTATTTTGAAGTGGTCCTCCTTTGGCAAGTTTAAAAGAAAAATATGCCTATAGAGGCCATTTTAACTGTGATTCAAGGTCATATTTCAGCTACATATTAGAGAATATTCGATGAGAGTGAAATCAAGAAGGGAGGGGGAGGGCAAATTCTTTTCAGGGGGCCAATGTGCGCAGCCCCCCGGTTCACCGAGAGGAATAAAGCACCATCAGACACCCTGCCGATATTAAATCCTTACCTCTCCGTCACCGATAAAACTCAATACACGAATCTGGCATCTTTATCCGCGAGGTCACCAATGGTTATCTATCGGTCACAATATCTTATTTTTAACTATAGCGATAATTTAACAGACGCTTTAGTACCGGATTAATCTAAGTGTTGGAAAAGAACGGAGGAGTTTAGAGGAAACGCACCCGCATTAGCGTGGAGAGAGGGATGGAAAAATCAGAGATATAAATCATATTTATATTTAAAAAAAACTACACCCAGTGTACCGGACCAGAATTCAAAACTCAACCTCCTGAAACAAAAAATTCAGTCTATTGCGAACCTTACGCCTTATACCGAGTGACCATCGGTCATAGAATAGAAAATAAATACGTACAGGGATGAAGCTTAGTACAAGACGTATTTTTTTAATATTTATTTTTTTAAATAAAAGATAATACGTAGTAGCTTAGAAATAGATTTTCAAATTGAAATTTCCCGCCAGGGATTCATACCAGAGACTATAGAGTTGAGTTCTGAGGAACATAAATATAACAAAATTTGGAAAATAAACATTAAACTTTTTTTTTTGTTCATCCTACAACTTATACTGTCATATAGAAAGGACATTTTGTAAATACATAACAAGCTCAATTCGTTAGGACGGATACACCCGATGAATTCTGAAAAATTCTAAAATGCTAAAATATATGAAAAGCAGCGCGCTCTAATGCATCTCACACCATTAAACCGCTTCGGAATTTTAACAAAAACAAATTCTCTAAGCCACTACTGTATTTCAGAGTCTTTATCATCGTCATATTATGTATAACAGGGATAGCGAAATGACACATTACTACGCTACATATCGCATGAAGCTCAATTCATTTCCAAAACCCAGGTTTCAATTAATTTGAGTGGTGTATAATTGACCAAAAAAAACAACACAGTCTTCTGTCGACAGCGTGCGCAAGACTTTACTACGAAAAAAAAAATCAACCTCTACCAACACGCTAACCCCTTCGCGTCCTCTAAACAGCAACCACTGCGACGAGCCGCGCGATCGGAAATGATCGTGTCTCTCTCTCCGTTCCCCTCTGGTATGACGAACAGGACCGGAGAAACCCGAACCCGCTAGCTAGGCCGCGCAAGAACATCAGTGCGCACGCGCAGCGCAGCGACTACAGCGCTTCAAGCGGTCGAAGGTACGCTGGGTCAGTCGAAGGAACAAGGTGGAATCACTTTGAGGGCAGAGTATATCTATATCTATATATCTATATATGCGCGAATATGCACTGACTGAAAATACACACTATCTCATCTTCCCCTCAACCCCGTGCATCCCCTCATCATCCCTAAATGGACACCTGTTTAGTTTAGAGGGTCGACCAACCAGGTACAAGCTTCGACATCGAACCGAAACAGTTTGAACATGCGAATAAAATATAAACAATGCTGTCAAAACCACGCGCGCATGGCGGACATAGAGATACATAGAGCCGATTAATTAAAAATAGATTGTAACAGAGCGAGGCTAATAATCATACAATGATAGAAACATTTTGTTTTGATGAACGGTTATTAATTTAATGCAACTCTAGTAGCTGTTGCCTCCTCTTTGTTTTAATGACGTAGTAGTAAAAGGCTTATATTATTATGTTTGTAAAGTCAAAACAATAATTTATGTACGGATGAATAAAGCGGGTTTATGTTAACTTATTTAGAAATAGTATTAGCCTACATGTTCTGTAGCAGGAATTCCAAAAACCGCACTTGACAGCAATCATTTTATAATGACTTTCCCCTCTAAAATATTAAATTGTTTTTTTATAATATTTAGCTGGCTCTATTTTCGCGTACGTCATAGATAACACAAACTCTAATTTACAGGCTGTAAATGTAATTGATTTGCCCCTGAAAAGTATGTGAAAGCATTGACAAGAATATCGTCCTAATTTTATAAACGTCTTATTTCATTTAAATTATATAGTATATTACGTGGCGCTTAAATCACGTCTTCCTCTAAATTATTTACTAGTTCGCGCCTCGTGGTAAGATGGCAGCATCTACTGGAGTTAAACTTAAGAAATGTTAATGTCTTTTAACGTAATACAGACAAGTTAAGATCTTTTAAAGTATTTTCTCGTCGAGAAGCTTCCAAACGCAATAGGTATTTTTGTTCTGGGTTTTTAGGTGTGTAATTTACCGTTAGAAAGATTCCTTCGAGAAGCTTCTATTGAACTCAGATATATGTGACTTTTTGAAACTCCGTATTTTCACTGTGCAATCGGTCGTGGTTTTGAATGGACGTGCTTTAAGCGATCAGTGATTATAATTGTTAGGCCCTCGACATGATCGTGTTTCGATTAGAAAATACTAATAACAATATGATTTCAATTTAAAGAATAAACAGATATCAAACTTCATGTGATATATTATCATTTATTAAAGTCTAATTATAAGGAACGAGACATTATAAGTAAAGCACATAGTTGCGTAATAGAAATAATGATTTACGGAGTGACTCTGTTATGTAATATAGCAAATAGCGACACAACGTGGGACATTTATAATCAAAATATTACGAAGTGTAACAAATGGCGTCCAACGAGGGGCTGAACGCGAAAAGTGTAACAAATAGCATTCCAACGAGGGGCTGAAGAAACGTAATATAACAAATGGCGACACAACGTGGGGGTTAGTATGCGACTATTAACGCTCGCCAAGACTCGTAATGTAACAAATGGCGACACAACGTGGGCCACCCGTATTAGAGGTAACAAATGACGTCCAACGAGGGACCACCCGTATTAGAGTGTAACAAATGGCGCTACAACTTAGGGCACGAATACCGCGAACTGAGACAGAGGTGCGTCAACTGAGCTAAAGGAAGAGACGGCACACCAGGAGACGGCACATAATCACCAAAGGACGGCACACCACACCAAGGAGACGGCACAGTCAAGAAACAGCGCAAAGGACTGTTGGAGACGGCACACCTGCAAGAGACGACACGCCGACGGCACACCTGCAAGAGACGGCACACCAACGGCACACCATCAAGGAACGGGACTGAGGACCTTTTGGAGACGGCATGCAGTCAAGAAACAGCGTCGAGGACAGATAAGTGGTCAACAGAAGCTGTAACTCTAATTTAAAAAAAAAAAAAAAAAAAATTTTTTTAATCTAATTTCAATTGTGTATTTTGGGGTAGTAAAATTTGTTTCTATATGTTGGGATGTCACAAATTAAATTAAAACTAACAATATAAAAGTGTATGGGCCTAATTTTAAATTAAATTTCTCACTATAAAAAGTAATTCTTAGATCAATAGTACTTGAAATTTGTCAAGGCCTAACACAAAATTAATTCATAGATCAACTTAAGAAAAATTTATTTAAATTTTCAACATGGCAGACAAGGTGATAAGAGAACCTGAAGAGTATGATGATGAAGACACAATGCCATTTATTTATGAGGAGGATGAAAGGGCAGGTCAATTCAGGAGGGCAAATTTTGAACAGGAACAAGAAGGGAGTGAGAAGGAAGTAGGGGCTAGCTCTGGAAGGTAGCAAGTAACGAAGTAATCCTGCAAACGCTGAATCAAAGTGTAGGGGGAACTATAACCTTAGTGGAAGATAGGGTGACTAAACCAGTAGAACAAGTAGATCTTTTAAATATTATATTAGAAAATATGAGAGAACTCGGATGTAAAATTGATCGAACTGCATCAGAAAATAAAAAGGATTTGGAAAAAATGGACAAACTTTAGAAACTAAACTCAACCAAAAGGTCGACGAACAATCAAAGAATATAAATAAAAAATTTGAGAATTTAGAATTAATTAATCAAAATTTTATCCAACAAATTAATGAAATTAATGACAGGGTTTCAGAAGGAGAAAAAAAACAAGGAAATTTAGAGGTTAGGCAGGAAAATCTAAGAAAGGAACAGTTTAAGTTAATTGATCATATATCTTCAGTGACAAACAAAACAGAGGGTTTGGAGAAAAAATTAGATAAAGAAACCAGTAAATTAGAAAAACAAATACAAACACAGGATATACAGATAGCACACAACAAATCAGCTGTTCAGGTAGTGCAATCCAATTTGGAAATTCAAATAGAAAAGGTGAGGTTAGAAATTGAAGGGCAAGAGGATGCTAATAGGCAATTTATTAAGGAAAATATTAATGAGGAGATTCAAATAAAAAGGAAAGAAATTGTGGAGATAAAAGAAATTGTAAATGAAAACAAAAAAACTGTTGGCACTTTAGATCAGAAAATAAACAACTTAGCTGATCAAGTACAACTTAACAAAGGTAGGGGGACAGATAACAAAAATGGGTGTAGTCACAATCTCTTAACCAAAAATGTCAATGACCTTACTTTGTCACTCATTCCTAGGTATACGGGAGCAAAGGGCAAAATATCTGTGGCTCAATATTTGCAAAAAATTGAGAGAGTTTGGAAAGAAGAGAATTTAAGGGAAAGGAACAAAATTGAAATTTTGCTCTCATGTTTAGAAGGGGAGGCTAGGAACTGGGCCAGTTATTTAGAGGATGAATGGGAGACCTATGAACAGGCTAAGCGCGCATTTTTGGATCACTTTTGGTCTCAAGAGATGCAGGACGACTTTCTGCAGTTAATATTTAATAATAGATATGATTCCAAGAAAGGCACAATGAATGAGTATTTTCATGGTTTTGTTTCTCAGGCTAGGTATTTAAATTATCCATTGGAAGAACACAGGTTGGTGAAACATCTAACAAATCACTTTCCTCTTCAGGTACAAAATGTATTGTTAAGTGTTAATGCCCAAAATGTGAAGGAGATGGAAAGAGTATTGATAGGATTTGACAATAGGTGGCAAAGGAATGGGGAAAGGGAAGGTAGAAATGAAACACCCAATTTTGATAGAACTAGACAGACCTATAATCCATTCGGTCGTGATAATAAACAAAATAGACCACCAAACCCATTCCAAGATTCAAAGCGTCGAGAAGACGACAGGCCCAACAGACCTAACTATTTTATAAACCAAGGACAAAATAGGCAAGGTCCCAACAATCATATGATAGGACACCGAGAGGGGGTGAGGGAAAACCCCAGACAAGAGAGCCGAGACAATTACAACAAACAGGTAAATAATAGTCAGACTAGAAGAATAGCAGCAGAAGTACACTCTGCACCTAGCTTTAATGATATTGCACCATTCACAATGGGTCACACAGTCTTTAGAAATGAAAATCAGGGAAACTGATTGCTAGGGCCCATGGCAGTCCACATGAGGTCAACAAAGTAGTAATAAATAGGACTAATGAACAGATTAATTATTTGAACTTTGTTAAACAATATGTTAAACAATATGTAATTTTACAAGGTGATCCCATGGAGGATCTATTGCAAGAAAATAATAGTACTTTGGAAAGTATAATTCCAGGTTAGGCTAGCTTAAAGGAAGAGAGAGAGAGAGAAAGAGGGGGTGAGAAATAAATATAATGTAATTAGAATTATTAAGTAACAAGCTCTTAGTATATTATGTAATTTTATCTTCTTAACCTTGTAAATAAGGGCCATTTCATTGTAAAGATTAGTATGGAAGGTGACCCTCCTTAATATTTCAATACAGTCCAACTCTGGAAAGTAAGGACAAGTACTTCATTTTGTTTTCATTATTAATGACAAATTCAAGGGAGGGAAGCATCCTCTGAAGTTCTTGGTGAAGGAAGGAGTAGAAATGGATTTATTACAAAGTATAGTCAGTTGAGGGTGGGGGTGTACCCGGAAAGCACCAGGTCAGACAAGTAATTTAAGACAAGCTTATAATAAAAATTGAGTTGAGGCAGGTAATTTCTGCTATACAGTGACATGTTGTGATGTCAGGACTTGGATTCTTCGACGTTTGGCAAGAGAGTAGTTTTGTCGCAGAGGTCTGACTACCTTGTGAGTTTTAGGGGGCAGGGATTGAACCTGGGCCACCCGAGTTATGGGAATTTTGTAAGTGTTAGGGGGCAGGCATTGAACCTGGGCCACCCGAGTTAAGTATTGTGAGTTTTAGGGGGCAGGCATTGAACCTGGACCACCCGTATTAGAGTTTTGAGAGTTTTTCTGGGCCAAGGGGTCAGCAGAGTTCTGAACCGCCTGTGGTTACCAGACATTTGAACGAGGTTTGGACCGTTAAGAGAGAACGCCTCTTGTGTGTTTTGAAGGCCTGAGAAATGGGATTGTCGGTCACTGTATGCCGGGAAGTATCCTGAGGATACGTTCCAGTTTTTGGGAGTGAGCCTTTATCGAGCCTGTTATAAAAATAAATCAATATTATGTCACAAGTTTAAAGCAACTTTCTTTTAAATAAAATTTTTAATCATAATAATAAATAATAATTAATTATAAGAATATTTCAAAATGTGAGCTTGTATTAAACCACTAAGGTCTTGTTAGAGATTGTATATACTATGGTTCTCAGTGCTGTGGAGAGATTCAGCATCGAGTTGTTGTTTTTCATTTTGTTTTACTAGGGGTTAAGTGTCATCCTAATCAAATCAATGATACTGTATGATAATATTTTTCTGTTGTTAGACAATGTATGTGTATGATATTGCCATTTCTATGATTTAAACAATGTACTTGGATGTTTTACTAGTTAATTATGTTTATTTTAATTTTTTATGTTAAGTTAAGCTATTTTCAGCAAATGTGGTGCTCATATAGCAAATTTTAGTTGACCGTTTGGTACATAAAGTTGTAAATGTTTGTGATCATATAGCAAGTTTGGCCAAGAGACTTTTAAGAGTAAGTGTAACAAAGTGTTAAGAGCCTTTGTTAAGTGTGTGAAAAAAATCCCAAAAGTGGATCCGTGAAGGATCATGAAACGAAGTGCAACAATTATTTAAAGAAGATTGTATAGAATTAAAAAAAAGACAAGACATAAAGGAAATGCAAATTGCTTGGCAAAAAATTAATTAAAAGACACTTCGATTTGAGACAATTAAATTAAAATTTTCTTAATATAATAAACTTAGACTATGTTATGTCAGTTAATTATAATTAGGCTGACATCTTACTTAGATATTTTATTTCATTTAATCATAATTATACTAAATGTTTTACTTAGATTATCTTATTTTAGTTAATCCTAATTATAACTAATAAACTTTATTTGAATGCTTAATTCATATAACTTCCACTTCAAAATATTGAACTTGATGCAATTTTGTTAATTCTATACAGGATGTTTAAAAATATTGAACTTGATGCAATTTTGTTAATTCTATACAGGCTGTTTAAAAATATTGAACTTTAAGTAAATTTTGTGAAACTATACAGGATGTTTCAAAATAGTGAAACTTTTGTAAAATTTGTAAAACTTATACAGGGTGTAAGAAAAATGATCATGTCGTCTTTTCTCGTCTTTTAATTTTTTTTAGCAAAGCGTATCAAAAAGTATACGACTAGGTCTCTACTTTCAGATACACTTTGGGGGGTATTGTAATGTAATTGATTTGCCCCTGAAAAGTATGTGAAAGCATTGACAAGAATATCGTCCTAATTTTATAAACGTCTTATTTCATTTAAATTATATAGTATATTACGTGGCGCTTAAATCACGTCTTCCTCTAAATTATTTACTAGTTCGCGCCTCGTGGTAAGATGGCAGCATCTACTGGAGTTAAACTTAAGAAATGTTAATGTCTTTTAACGTAATACAGACAAGTTAAGATCTTTTAAAGTATTTTCTCGTCGAGAAGCTTCCAAACGCAATAGGTATTTTTTGTTCTGGGTTTTTAGGTGTGTAATTTACCGTTAGAAAGATTCCTTCGAGAAGCTTCTATTGAACTCAGATATATGTGACTTTTTGAAACTCCGTATTTTCACTGTGCAATCGGTCGTGGTTTTGAATGGACGTGCTTTAAGCGATCAGTGATTATAATTGTTAGGCCCTCGACATGATCGTGTTTCGATTAGAAAATACTAATAACAATATGATTTCAATTTAAAGAATAAACAGATATCAAACTTCATGTGATATATTATCATTTATTAAAGTCTAATTATAAGGAACGAGACATTATAAGTAAAGCACATAGTTGCGTAATAGAAATAATGATTTACGGAGTGACTCTGTTATGTAATATAGCAAATAGCGACACAACGTGGGACATTTATAATCAAAAATATTACGAAGTGTAACAAATGGCGTCCAACGAGGGGCTGAACGCGAAAAGTGTAACAAATAGCATTCCAACGAGGGGCTGAAGAAACGTAATATAACAAATGGCGACACAACGTGGGGGTTAGTATGCGACTATTAACGCTCGCCAAGACTCGTAATGTAACAAATGGCGACACAACGTGGGGCCACCCGTATTAGAGGTAACAAGGCGATGAACTTATTTCATGTTCTTTAACTTATTTTCTAATAATACATTTCCCAAATAATCATAGAATATAAAACTAAAAGTAGCCTAACAATGTTAGGACACAAAGTACTTGTCTTGTATTGTAGTAACAATGTTAGAACACAAAGCAGAGTTCTTGTCTTGTAGTGTGGTAACAATGTTAGGACACAGAGCAGAGTACTTGTCTTGTAATGTTAGGACACAGAGCAGGGTTATTGTCTTGTATTGTGGTAACAATGTTAGAACACAAAGCAGAGTTCTTGTCTTGTATTGTGGTAACAATGTTAGGACACAGAGCAGAGTTCTTGACTTGTATTGTGGTAACAATGTTAGGACTCAGAGCAAGGTTATTGTCTTGTATTGTGTAACAATGTTAGGACACAGAGCTGAGTTCTTGTCTGGTATTGTTGTAACAATGTTAGGACGCAGAGCAGAGTTCTTGTCTTGTATTGTGGTAACAATGTTAGGACACAGAGCAGAGTTCTTGTCTTGTATTGTGGTAACAATGCTAGGACACAAAGCAGAGTTCTTGTCTTGTATTGTGGTAACAATGTTAGGACACAGAGCAGAGTTCTTGTCTTGTATTGTGGTAACAATGCTAGGACACAGATCAGAGTTCTTGTCTTGTATTGTGGTAACAATGTTAGAACACAGAGCAGGGTTATTGTCTTGTATTGTGGTAACAATGTTAGGACACAGAGCAGAGTACTTGTCTTGTATTGTGGTAACAATGTTAGGACTCAGAGCAGGGTTATTGTCTTGTATTGTGGTAACAATGTTAGGACACAAAGCAGAGTTCTTGTCTTGTATTGTGGTAACAATGTTAGGACACAGAACAGGGTTATTGTTTTGTATTGTGGTAACAATGTTAGAACACAAAGCAGAGTTATTGTCTTGTATTGTGGTAACAATACTAGGACACAGAGCAGAGTTCTTGTCTTGTATTGTGGTAACAATGTTAGAACACAAAGCAGAGTTCTTGTCTTGTATTGTGATAACAATGTTAGAACACAGAGCAGAGTACTTGTCTTTTATTGTGGTAACAATGTTAGAACACAGAGCAGGGTTATTGTCTTGTATTGTGGTAACAATGTTAGAACAAAGAACAGAGTTCTTGTCTTGTATTGTGGTAACAATGTTAGGACACAGAGCAGAGTTATTGTCTTGTATTGTGGTAACAATGTTAGGACACAGAGCAGAGTTATTGTCTTGTATTGTGGTAACAATGTTAGGACACAGAGCAGAGTTATTGTCTTGTATTGTGGTAACAATGTTAGGACACAGAGCAGAGTACTTGTCTTGTATTGTGGTAACAATGTTAGGACACAGAGCAGAGTACTTGTCTTGTATTGTGGTAACAATGTTAGGACACAGAGCAGAGAACATGTAATCACATTTTTATTTCAATACAAGCCAATTAATTACTGCTCTAATTTTATGGTTTTCTTTAATAATATTTTGAGCGTATACCTCAGTTGGCTTCACGAATGATATTATTAGTGAACTCCGAATATTTCCTTACACTCACCCGTCCATACATATACATAGTTCCATCAGTCCACTCTGTTATAGGCCCCTCCATGTAAGGTATGCGAGGTTAGTAATCAATACCTGACAGTTGCACTGATGCAACTGATGCAAGGGAGGAGCACGGACCACGATATCAATCAAACCATGATGATGATGAGAGCCAGGCACTCTTGTCTCATTACTATTCATCCGTTGCTCAAGAGGTTGCAGTGTGCAAGGGGAGGGGGGAGGGGGACAAGACCACTGCCCTGCCGTATAGGCAACCACTCGTTCTGAATGAAGGTCAACACAATGATGAATAAGATCACCGGTTACACGTGAAATATACCTATTCTGACTGGGATTCAAATATTTGACCTTTAGGTGAGAGTGCTCAAACACGAGTTAATTATTATTATTATTATTAGCAACGCGTCTTACTACTCATTCGGGTTATACGCACTTACGCTAATGTGAATGGTAGGGTGATTGTGAGATGAAATGAAGGACCTACAGTTTAACGTGGAATCCAAACCACGGTGGAGGCCTGGCATTCCCCACATTCACAAGATGTCTTGTCAGAGGTGAAGGAAGGGTTTGGTAATCAGATAAATCTGTGCCGGGACCGAGGATTGAACCCCGGACCCCAGCACAGAAGTCCGACACCTTACCCCTAGACCGCCAGGTCACCGACACGAGTTAAGAATAGTGTTTTTTGCAGTTTTCATGGTAAAACATAATTTGTGTCAAAATAAATCAAATATTTCTCTAGTACAAACATTTAGTTTGATTATCCTCACACGGTGATATCAACAGTTGTTGAATATCTGTCAAGGATGTTCTGGAATTCAATGACCAATTTTTCTCTTCATTTAAAAAGTTTGTCATCTAATGTTGCTATGCTCTTGACAGATATTCAACAACTGTTGATATCAACGCGTGAAGAAAATTAAACTCTTTCTGTTTCTACTGGAGAAATATTTGATTTATTTTGACCAAACAAATATTTCATATAAAAACTGCACAAACACTTACCGTACCTTTTACACATATGGAAAAGAGGGTGAAGAAGATAGAATGCTATAATAAATGTGCACGCATTTGCAGAAAGAGTGAGGAAAATTCCACCCGACCTAGAATTCTAGCCCCGATTTCTCGTCACCGGCAAACCAGTCTAACATGAGTGTGATGTGTTTGATCATGCGACCAACGGTGCGAGTTAGAGGCTAGTACTCTCAACACTCCATGAGCATCGCGCCGTTTCTATTATAAACATAAGTTGGGCCGATTATGCTGATATCTCGCATGGACATAGCTCGGAGGTTTGGTTTACATATAAGATTCTTAAAATTATTGTTCACAATTTTGTTCAAAATGGCGGCTTCAAAATACTACTTTTTAGCCAGCTTCTGCTTATCGTATTTTCATTGGAGCCACTTTAAAATGATTTAAATACGCGATATAAAAAACATTCCGTGGAAATAATAAGTAATTAGCTAGTTTCAAACATACATAAAATGTCGCGATGAATATGATGGCTAGTAAACATTGGTGAAATTTCTATGCAAAGAAAATTGAACTAAACATTGTTACTGAAGCAATAGTTTGATTATATAGGTCAAAAAGGATAAATAACTCGTCCCGCCTAAACGTAGCCCAATTACAAAAATTCTAATGAAAAAATTAGGAAAAGTAGCGGCGATAGTAGTAAAAAAAAATCAGGTTGTAAAATAGCTTCGCGGGTTGATAAAACCGAAGAAACCAAAATCATTGAACCATTCAATACAACCTCCGTTGATAATCTTCTTGGGTCATTATTTGTGGTAAGATTTATTATAGCCCCATAATCCGAGGCAAAATCAAAATATAGCCAAGCCAGGTAACGAGCACCCCCCGCCGTATCAAAAACATAATTTAGATATTTTCCAACAATGAGTGAGAAAAATCCATGAAGAGAGAAAGAGATGAGTCTCTCTATATAAAGCCAGGATTCCATTACGCGCTAAAGAGTGGCGGAAATAAATAAGCTTGAAAACAATTATCTCCCCCCCCCCCACCCACACACCCCGCCCGCTCCCCCAGCCCCTTAGAAAAAAAAAGTCCGATGGATTTATACGAGCATCATTACACGGTGGTTTAATGAAATCGATAACAGCGCGTGGCCATTTTAGGAACTAAGTTATCTGCAGCCTCGCCGGTCACTACGGCTCAGCGGATCTCCGAAAGTGAAGTGATAATAAAGGAGGTAAAACACTATTATCTATTATAACCAAGATATGGTAATTTCTTATCTTTTTAGCGAGACCGAATCTTACGACGTTCATGACAATACTATTAAGAGTGTCGCCCCGGTTGTCGAGAAATTACCGCAAAGACGTTCAACTCCAACACAATATTTAATTATACGATGCGTTATTTCAAACTATGGTTTACGTCAAAACAAAGTCGAAAGATTCCAACAGGGCACTTTTTCCTTAACAGCCCTATGGTCTGAGTTTTATTAAAGTAACAAATGTGCGAAAACGTAACAATGGCTGAATTTCAAAGACGGTATATTTGCATGCGAAGCTATGATACAAGTCTTGATGAAAAGGAGCTCTAGATCTAGCCTTTTTCTGTCAAATAAACGGAAAGTTAATAGCCTTTGACGAGTAAACCTTAAACTAGAAAGTCGAGAGAGATTATAAATTTTCCCAATCAAAAATTTAGAATACATTAGGCGATAATATTCAACTATCCACTATAAATGTATATTAGATGTAGGTTAGGACATAATTAATACGATAATATGATAGAAACTTGCTGGTATAAGGCAATAGAAAGGGAGAGCCGAGTAAAATACCAGTGATGCCCCCCCCCTCCCACCTACCCCTAGTGGAAATGTCTTAGCCCGCCAGTTCCGCTGCGCTACTTTTGCCAGCTTGAGTCCTTCAACACTGGGCTGCGCTAGTGTCACTGCTGGCTGATGATTGATAGGATTAACCGCAGCGATCCTAGTGTTGAAGGACTCAAGCTGACAAAAGGAGCGCAACCATTTTAACCTTGAGGTTGAGTGTCTGGGTATATTATTTGTCTGTGGTCTAGGCTAGAATTCAAGCACGGTGCACACAAAGTTAGTGGCGGGATAAAGAACTACTAAACACGGCCACAGCTGCCGTCATAGATAAGAACAGGTCTGATATAGAGAAAACAATTTCCAAACGAAAAAGGGTACGCAGTGGCGGCTTGTGGCCTAAAAGGAGGTGAAAGGTTTGTGTTGGGGGAGGCGGCATTTAGGTTTTATTAAGGCTTTGATCCTAATATTGAAGTATTAATATATCTCGGCGTCTTCATCATCAACTGGAGAGACAGAAAGCTGATTGCAAGCCCGTACCTGGGACAGCGAGTGAAGGAGAGGCTGGATGATGTAGAAACCAACAGCATAGAGATAGGAAGAGGAGTGAGGCAGGGATGATGTTTATTACCCAGTTTGTTAAACTTGTGTGGAGAGTGGCTGGCCAGAAAAGTTCTTGGGGCACGTGGCAATTTCAGGATAGGAGGATGCATCATCAACACAATAAAATACGCAGATGATATAGCATTGCTGTCCAAAAATAAAGAAGAGTTGCAGGAAATGATGGACCGGTCAGTGCAGATAAGGAGAAGATATGGCATGGAGATCAACAATGAGAAGTCAAAAGTGATGGCGATTTCAAAAAATGAAGAGTCACTGAAAATCAAAATTGGAAACTAAGGGTTGGAAAACATAGAGCCGTTTATGTACTGTACCAGGGAAATCTGCTGACAAAGGATGCCTAGTAAACCCAGAAAATTAGGTCGAGCTTCACCAGGTCCAAGGAAGCTTTCAACAAGAAGAGGTTACTACTGACCAGCAAGTTTAGTTTGTAACTGATGGAGCATCGCGTTGTGTGGAGTAGAAACTTGGACTCTGAGTGAGATGGAAAAGAAATACTCGGAAGCTTTGAAATGTGTTGCTGGAGAAAATTTGAGAAGATCAGGTGGAAAACAGGGTGACAAATGAACAAGTCCTAAGAAGAGTGAGTGAGAATAGAACTATTTTGGTTGCGATTCTTCGGTGCAAAGAAGACTGGAGCGGACACATCCTTAGGAGGAACTGTCTTCTGCACGACGTCATAGAAGGAAAGGGCGAGGGAAACTTAGGAAAAAGGAAGATTCAAATATTGGATGACTTGAAGGAAATAAGAAAATTCTGCTCAGTCTGGGAACTGAATTAGGAGGCAAAGGACAGGGCGCATTGGCAGTCTAAGTTCACTTACAAAAGAAATGGTCATGTCGTAAGATAGAACACCTGTTAATGATAATAATAATAACTCTGATCTATAGCAAACCCGACGCTAGTGACACGTTCAACCACCAATCGCTGTAGTATATACGTGAGTGTGGGAAGAGAACTGTAATCTCTGTTATTGCTTTATTGTAACTCATTTGATAATGTTTCTGGTGTTAGCGTCCTCGGGAGAAATTAAACTGAGGTGGAAACTTTAAAACTTAAGCCGGTCCCACACTATTCGCGAGTGTGGACGAATGTTCGGGTTTCAGATGACTGACAGAAAATTGTGATAGATACACAAATAAGGAATGTTCAGTGGAATATTCGTTCTGGTATCGGTTTTTGGGCGCGAATCAAAGACAATGAACACTTGGTACGTTCCCACACTACACATAAGTCTTCCGTGTCTTCTAGTTGCTCAGACCTCCACTGTTTTTATTGTGCGCGTACGCACCGGGCGTTGCTCCAGTTGTATTTGTTGCTGTTTTAGAGTAATTGTCAACAAGTTTTTTTTTTTACGATGCCATAACAATACAGCACAATAACTGCAGTAACAAAAACAGCGATGTCCTCACTTGCGTTGTCTATTGTGCATTCACCCACTCCGGTGGTCACGTTGTCTAATGCGCGACTTTCGTGTCAGACTAGACTTACGAAGACGGGGAGATCGGGGTTCGATCCCGGTAGGGTGCACTGAGGGGGTTTATCCTAAACGGTTTTACACTCTCCTTTCGCGCAAATTCGGGTGCACTTCATCGAAATTAAACCTTCCTCATCCCTAACCCATTTGCGTAATTGGTACATAGGCGTATAACCCGAACGGATAGTAAACTAAGACGGGATAATATTCGTCTACATTCGCGGATAGTGCGAGACCTGGTTTAAGGATAGTTCGATTTTCATTTGATCCGATGAAAAATCTGGCAATCTTTTTTCTTTCAGAAAAAGAAAACCATATAAAATTTTCCAAAACAAAAAAAGCGCCAGCCAACCAATCTCCCGAGTCTGATATAAGCACAGTGTAGAGGGGTCTGAGGTAAGGGCGGGTGATCGCCGACAAAGAGGAGGGCAAAGGGAGGGACGGAACAGGATGACTCATCGTTGTGTCGGAAGAGTCAGCTGCTTGTGTTCGTGGATCGATAGTGCATCACGGACTTCCTGTGACGAGAAGGGATTTGGGGAGACTGTTCAAGATAACAGTGTTTTTGATTTGTTAGTTTTGTGCAAGAAGTGGCTAACAGCTACTACTCATTTCCCATGTTAATGTGTTCACGGTTTTTATTCGGCAGATTTTAAAGATATAACATTGAATCAAAACCCATACATTCTTAAATAAATATACAAATATCTTACATTGTCAAAACGTTATTTTTTTTATCTTAAAGAACTTAAAAATAACAACTTATTTTTCTTAAATCATCTACGAATCAAGCTATTTGGTTTGTTTACGAAAACGGCCTGTAAGAATCTTCCTTCCAAGACTGTAAATTAGAAAAAGAGTCTTTGGAAGAATATGAATATCTAGATCTTTCGAAGCTTCTGGTGTATACGTTGATAACACTTCCCCTCGTCCTCTGACAAGTATAAACACTCACTCTACTACTTGCACCTGGACAACATTGGCTTGCCTTTCATAATTATGTTCTCTTGTTTCCTATTCTAGATAAATATTTGTTTCCAAGGAGTTTTTTAGTCTACCTCCTGGCAGGACGATTCCTCCTGAGTAAACAAATAGCGGGTTGAAGACTATTACATTTTTTTATGACAGTGTTCGACCATTATTTGAATTATTTAAGAATTCAAGGTTTTTGTTTCAATGTTACATATTTAAAATCCACCGAATAAAGTGCAAATAGGCCTACATTAACATGAGGCCTACATTATCTTGACAGGTACAGTACGTCAAAAGATGTTGCTGTCATAAAAAGTGAGCGAGTCTTTCATAATTTGCAATATGTAGTGAGTAATTCGTGTTTGTATTTCAGTGTTGAAAATATAATTGGCAAGTACGATCAATATACACGAATAAATCAGTAAATAGTAATAATTAATTTGTTAAATGAACAGTAAGTATCAATTTGTTTTGTTTTCTTAATTTCAGCTTTGAACCTGTTGGGGGTCAGTGTTCGGGGCCCAACATTTGTGTCGACGGTCCTGGTCCCAAGGTGCTAAAGATACATCACCCAGGACAGCATTCCTTTCTTACCTTCCTCGTCATCTAACCATCTCTCTCTCTCTTCTGCTCACTCTATCACGCACGCAGTTGTCTTGGCGCCTGCGCAGTGACGGTCTATAGGAGCAAGGTAGCAGGAGTTGGAGGAGGTCGTAACTTTCCCACCAGCCATATTTCCGACACAAACTCTTCTATCTTATTACGAGCTCTTGAGATATATTATCCATTGTGAGATGCAGATTACATTGAGGGGTGAGGGGGGTTGTTCAAAACCAAGGCCTTACCGAGAAGTGATGTTTTGGGGGGTTCAAACAACCCCGCCTTTCTCAAAATGGTGAAATTAATAATTATTCTGAAGACGGGGAGATTGGGGTTCGAATTCCAGTAGGGTCTACTGAGGGAGTTTTTTTTTTCAAAATAGTTTCCCACTCTCCTTCCACGCAAATGCGGCTAAATTACCTTTAAAATGCTTTCTTCCTCGTCTCTACCTCATTAGAGTAATTATCATATATGTTTATAACCTGAACAGGTAGCAAGATACAGTGATTAAAAAATCAATATATATATATTTATCCTTTTTCAATGGCGAGGTAGCAATAGTAGTCCTACAAACGGTCTCCAATCCTAGATATTATTTCTACTGTCAACATCCCTTTTTATCAACTAATACAAATCCTACAGCGATGAATAAGTTATCAGTGGATAGCATTTTTTTACCGACTTCGACATAGCAAACTCAGTTTACGTTAGAACAAGTTGTTTGTTTAAAATTTAAGTTAAAAGAAAAATATAACAATATTTTTGTATCAATTACCGAAAATAAATTCTCATGTGTTATTTTGTGTATACACTTCGCTGAGTATTTAATTTCAACAACCCAACAAAAGACTAAATATTTTTTTGTTTGGGAGCGAAGGAGGGTGCTGGGTCGGGGGGGGGGGGGGGGGGGGAAAGGAAGGTTGAATGTGCAAAAGTTTCGCAAGGGTTTACTGGTGAAATTTATTTAAGTCCTCTTTTCCCCAGTTATGTTTAAAACTAATTAAAATTGTTTCAAGATGAATTTAGTGTAATAAATAATTGCTTACTCTTGTTGGTTACTTAACACCGAGACAATGTAGGTAGCGCATAGCTCCATTAGAAATTTGGGTAAGGCTATGTTATTATAAACACATTTTAATATTTATAAAAATAGAAGTAGGCCTATCAATAATTGATCGATACTATCTATTAGATAGTCTTATAATTTAATGAAATAATTGAATTTATGAATTTTCCCTCCTTCCCTTCTCAGTCTCTTAATCTCTTTAACACACAAAAACAAACAAATGCGCACATAAACCTTTAAAAAAAGTTTTTGAATGTTTGGTGGCGGCAAGAGGGGGCACGATTGGGCATGTGGTTCGAAAGAAAAGCACTAATGTCGTACTCTTATAGAAAGAAAAGCACCAATGTCGTACCCTTATCGAAATAAAAGCACCAATGTCGTACTCTTATAGAAAGAAAAGCACCAATGTCGTACCCTTATCGAAAGAAAAGCATCAATGTCGTACTCTTATAGAAAGAAAAGCACCAATGCCGTACGCTTATCGAAAGAAAAGCACCAATGTCGTACTCTTATCGAAATAAAAGCATCAATGTCGTACTCTTATCGAAATAAAAGCACCAATGTCGTATCTTATCGAAATAAAAGCACCAATGTCGTACTCTTATCGAAATAAAAACACCAATGTCGTACTCTTATAGAAAGAAAAGCACCAATGTCGTACTCTTATCGAAATAAAAGCACCAATGTCGTACTCTTATCGAAATAAAAGCACCAATGTCGTACTCCTATCGAAATAAAAGCACCAATGTCGCACTCTTATCGAAAGAAAATCACCAATGTCGTACCCTTATCGAAATAAAAGCACCAATGTCGTACTCTTATCGAAATAAAAGCACCAATGTCGCACTCTTATCGAAAGAAAATCACCAATGTCGTACTCTTATCGAAATAAAAGCACCAATGTCGTACTCTTATCGAAATAAAAGCACCAATGTCGTACCCTTATTGAAATAAAAGCACCAATGTCGTACTATTATCGAAATAAAAGCACCAATGTCGTACTCTTATCGAAATAAACGCTCCAACGTCACACTCGGAGAGAAAGAACAGTACCAATAGCATTAGGTATAGGTATCAACAGAATAGGCGGGGAATTTTATCCTAATACCACGTCTTTTAAGGAACGAAATTTTAATGATTTTTTTTTTCTATATTGATTTAATTTTTGTCTTTATCTAATAACAAAGGATAACAACTTTACATTATATTAGGACTTAGCGAAGTCCACTTTTTGAATTCGAAACGAACTTAAGTAATTACATAAATTACATGAAAAATTCTCGAAACCGAAATTAAGTTCAAATATTTTTAATTAATTGATTTATTCTTGAATAAATATTATATATTTTATTTATTTTTTAATATTATGAATTAAAATAATTTGGAAATGCACAAATGTTTGTAATATTTCAGTCTAATCTAATACATCACGTTATCACAACATTGGATTTAATCACTTGAGCTGATTTCATATGAAAATAAATTTATAATGTGCCCACTCTTTGGGAAAGTGCTTCTTTCAAAGAATAAAAATAAAAATATCTAGGAAGTAGAAACATATTTGTATCGAAAAGTAAAGTATTATTACTTTTACACATCGCTAGGACCAATTATTAGGGATTCCCTGTAACTGTAGTCCCATGTGCTAGGAGGTCTACTGTTCACAGAACTACTAGTAAGACTGTAGTAAAGATAATAACATGGAGGGAGGTCTATTGTTCACAGAACTACTAGTAAGACTGTAGTAACGATAATAACATGGAGGGAGCGAGGTCTACTGTTCACAGAACTACTAGTAAGACTGTAGTAACGATAATAACATGGGGGGAGGTCTACTATTCACAGAACTACTAGTAAGACTGTAGTAACTATAATAACATGGAGGGAGGTCTACTGTTCACAGAACTACTAGTAAGACTGTAGTAACTATAATAACATGGAGGGAGGTCTACTGTTCACAGAACTACTAGTAAGACTGTAGTAACGATAATAACATGGAGGGCGGTCTACTGTTCACAGAACTACTAGTAAGACTGTAGTAACGATAATAACATGGGGGGAGGTCTACTGTTCACAGAACTACTAGTAAGACTGTGGTAACGATAATAACATGGAGGGAGGTCTACTGTTTACAGAACTACTAGTAAGACTTTAGTAACGATAATAACACGGAGGGAGGTCTACTGTTCACAGAACTACTAGTAAGACTGTAGTAACTATAATAACATGGAGTGAGGTCTACTGTTCACAGAACTACTAGTAAGACTGTAGTAACGATAATAACATGGGGGAGGTCTACTGTTCACAGAACTACTAGTAAGACTGTAGTAACGATAATAACATGGAAATGGAGGGAGCGATGTTATTGTTTACAGAGCTACTTATTTATTTATATGCTTCAAAAGATATATTATAGTGTTAATGTTGTGGCATTTTTTTAATGTATTAATAAAGTAAATAATATTAATACAAATTCAAAAATGTAATTTTTCACAACTAAATGACAAACAATACAAAAAGTGACAGTTATTTAGAAATGTAAATCCGGTCCAACCGTACAATTAGTGTAATTAAATTTGCATTGACCGGAGGGGTAGTAAGATGCACGGATAATTAAATATATTAAGGGTTATGTAAGGTGATGTGATAAAAAAAAAAGGTCGGTGTTTTTGAAGTTTTTATATCAATAAATGTCTTTGTCCAAAATAAAAAAAATATTACTCCAGTAGAAACATAAAGTTTTATTTCCTTCACGAGGTGAAATCAACAGTTGTTGAATATCTGTCACGAGAAAAAGTTGTCATTAAATCCCAGGACATCTTTGACAGAAATTCAACAACCGTTGACATCACTGTGGGAAGAAAATTAAACTCTTGGTTTCTATTGGAGAAATATTTTATACTTGTTGACCAAACCAAAAGTTTTGATATAAAAACCGCTACAACATTGGTCTTATTTCACGTCCCCTCCCGCCGCATTTAATGAATTTCTCCAAGATTCTCCTTCCAGGCAACATTTGATACATCCGTGTAGGGTTGGTCACCAACGTTCAGGAGAAAGGGATAGGGGGGTTGAATCATCCCCTTGCAAGTCGAGACTTCGGTTTTACCCCTTGTAGTGACAGTATTCATTCACAGAGCGCTCTGTATACCTTTTCTTTTCAACTCTTTATAAAATACACGCGTTCACACATCCATGTGACGGGCAAGGTTTGGGGTTCAAGTCTTTGTCAGGGTGCGCTTGTTATAATCATCCGTAAGGCTATGTATGTAAATCTGTCTCTTCTTACGGAAAGATATAAACATTTTGCGTAAAAAAAATTCAAAACAATAAATAACAGAGATGGGAACATTCGTTAAGATTTAAATAGATGTAATATTTTCTATAAAAATATATTTTGGGAAAAGTTGGCTACTTGACAGTAATTTATTGTTTAGTTTTACAGTTACCTGACAATAGGTATAGTGGTATAGTTGACTAACCAAAGTGGAGTTGCATGCGTTGGTGACTCCACTAAATTTAGAGTGCCTAAAAATATAATAATAATAATAAAGTATAATATTTTGTTTTCGTCTCCCAAACACGCATCGCGGATACTTGAGTTGGAGTGATATTTTTATTAGATATCTGGGTGACCTGGTGGTCTAGGGGTAAGGTGTCAGACTTCTGTGCTGGCGGTCCGGGGTTCAATCCTTGGTCCCGGCACAAATTTATCTGATTATCAAACCCTTCCTTCACCTTTGACAAGACGTGTATTAATCACAACTTGTGAATGTGGAGAATGCCAGGCCTCCACCGTGGTTCGGATTCCACGTTAAACTGTAGGTCCTCCATTTCATCTCACAATCACCCTACCATTACACATTAGCATAAGTGCGCATAACCCGAACGGATAGTAAGACGCGGTGCTAATAGTAGTAATAATAATAATAAGGTGTTTCTCGATGAGATTTGCATGAACTCTAAAGCTGTATTATATTGATGAACTTTAACGTCATCTCATCCATCAACAACAACAACAAAAACATGCGATAAAAAATAAAACAAAAAGCACGTATACACACAAAAAATCAAACCTTTGAAAAATAAAAATTATTGAATTTTTACTATAAATATCTGAAAAAAAGAGAAAGAATCTTTAGTAGGTATGATCTCCCCTCCCCCTTAATTCCCCCTTAAACCCCCCCCCCCCCACATACGCCACGCATTGGTTCGTGACATAGTCCGTGTGTGGCCTAGTGGGCACCGCGACGCTCGGCCTACCCCTTCGCGAGCGTCGGGTCCTACTGGAGGGAAAAAAAAGGACTTTATTTTTTCCCCCTTTTTCGGATCGGAACGACGCCAAGGCACCGCGACGCGCGTGGTCCTGTCGGGACGCTTTTCCCGAAACCTTCTCGCGGAGTGAAGGCGGGCGAGGAAGGAAGAGAGAGGAAAAAAAAGTGGCGGCGTCCCCGGATTGGCCCTTCGCTAAATGGAAGGGGCGTGGCCACCTCGCGAGTAATTACTAGGTACACACTGCTCGGAATAACGAGAAATGGACATTTATAAAAATGTCAGCTGTTTCAAGGTTGTTTTTTTACCCCCCTCCCCGCATCTCTTTATAGTTTTATTTTTTGGGGAAAGGAAAAAAAAAGAGTCGGTGTTAAGGGGTAAAATAAAAAAAGGGGTAAAGGGGTGCGACTGTGGATACGGATGTATTATTTATGAGGTTTTGCGATTTTTACAGGGGAAAAGGGGGTGAAGTTAAAAAAAAAGGGGGGTGTATTTTTTGACGTTAGCTTTTCACGTACGTGACACGGGCTCCAGTGTCGCGGTATAGGCCCACAGGGGGACAGGGTTGAGAGGGTTAAAGTGGGTTGTGGGGGAAGGGGGAGGGAGATCAACTCAACTTCCGACTTGGTTTAGGAAGGGACTCTACCAAAAATACTAAACTCTTTTCAATTATTAAAAGAAAGAATTTCAAATATCTTTTTGGATTTTTTTTAAACTTATTTTCCTCCGTCTAACCCCCTTATCATCCCTTCTTCCTTCTCAGTTGAGTAAAAAATGATAATTCCGTGGAGGGCCTTTCCGGTGTGACGCGGATCTGTTCTAAGGGGCAGAGTTTGAATAACGAGATGTAAGAGAGTGAATTTTAAAACATGTCCTCCATCCAATCAGAAGTCTAAGAGCTCTTTACTAGGAGCTAGACAACGCAGACTTAGCAACACAGCCATTGATTGAGATATGGGGGGGGGACTATGTTTAGTTCCCAAATACCAGCATCAGTGGGCGCGCGGACCAATACGTCAAGCTCGTCTGGTCCGGTTCGCAGGTGACGGAGAAGTCAAGGTTATACCCCCGGCTGATTTCCCTGGTCCGCGTGTCCCGACATTTGGTCCGCGTGTCCCGACATTTGGTCCACGTGTCCCGACATTTGGTCCACGTGTCCCGACATTTGGTCCACGTGTCCCGACATTTGGTCCACGTGTCCCGACATTTGGTCCGCGTGTCCCGACATTTGGTCCACGTGTCCCGACATTTGGTCCGCGTGTCCCAACATTTGGTCCACGTGTCCCGACATTTGGTCCGCGTGTCCGACATTTGGTCCACGTGTTCCGAATTTTTTTAGCCTTTGATTTATAATTGTGTAAAAGGGGGAAAAAAATGTATAAAAAGAAAATGTATTCAGGAACTTGATAAAATCAAGCCATTAAACTTATTACTTGTAATCAGATCACATAACCGTGTACAAGTACTCAACAAGACATGTACAGCGACATATCCGCATCATCAGTATTAAAAATACAATATCGTTATAGTGTGTAATTATGACATTTTATATTAAAATTCAATTAATCTGTAATTAAAGTTTCTAAGCTAAGGTAGTGTTTCTTAGACAAAAACAAAACTTGAACTGAAGTAAAAAAAGAATTAATATACATGTTTAAAAATTCCTATAAGAGAGATTTCTTGAAAATGTGACTAAAAATTAGAAAAGTGACTCCCTGCATCCCTAATAGTGTCAAGGTATAAAAATTAGAAAAGTGACTCCCTGCATCCCTAATAGTGTCAAGGTATATAAAAGTGAGAAAAGTGACTCCCTGCATCCCTAATAGTGTCAAGGTATAAAAGTGAGAAAAGTGACTCACTGCATCCCTAATAGTGTCAAGGTATAAAAATTAGAAAAGTGACTCCCTGCATCCCTAATAGTGTCAAGGTATAAAAATGGGTACAGGTTCAAATCTAGGTAACACTACCATTTATTAGACAATAACGAGAACATTCTAATGCACCGTAGAATTCAGAGTTTATCAAAGTGGGGTCCGCGAGTCCATCCAGGGGATCCATGACATACCTTCATATATCTGTTTATATCGTATACAATTTTATATGAAAGGGTGATCACTGATAAATACAGTAGCGTCTCTACAATCCGACATTCCGTTTAATTTGACATATCCTCCTGACGTGCAATTTACATTGTTGTGCAGTATGTGTGTGCATTATTTTCCCACTACCATCGTTTCTTTGTTGGTGTCAGTCACACACTGCTATGCTGCGCGCACCCAAACCATTGTTTCGACTCCCATTGCTGCTTTGTCTGCCATTATGCATACATGTACTATATACACAAAAGTTGAATTTAATTACAGGTACCCCCTAAAGTAATTTTATTATTATTAGCACCGCGTCTTACTACCCGTTCGGGTTATAAGCACTTACGCTAATGTGTAATGGTAGGGTGATTGTGAGATGAAATGGAGGACCTACAGTTTAACGTGGGATCCGAACCACGGTGGAGGCCTGGCATTCCCCACAATCACAAGTTGTGATTAATACACGTGTGGTCTTGGGGAAAAGTCCTAGCCTCAGGTCTTCAAGTTCACGGGTTTAAACCCAGCTGAGGTCCAGCTTCAGTATAAGCATGGTGATATCAAAATTTCTTGAACATCTGTCGCGAGTGTCCTAAAATTTAATGACAACTTTCTATCTTCATTTAAAAATAAATCAAATAACCAAAACTGTTATATTTGTTTTAGTGAGGATTTACTCGCACCTAGATATCATATTCTGATAATTGAAAAATGACACCTGGACATGAAAATCGAACCCGGGACCTTTGGCTTAGTACACCAATAGTCCCGGGTTCAATCCGTGTCTAAGTGTCATTTTTCAATTGATTTCATTTAAAAAGGTTTCTCATCTAATGCCGCTATGCTCGTGACAGATATTTAACAACTGTTGATACCAACATGTGAAGAAAATTAAACTACTAGAAAAACATTTTATTTATTTTATAATAAAAAATTTGTATAAAAACTGCAAAAACCCTGACATTTTCTCCCGTTCCCTTCATCCCCACCCTAAATTACCGACCAACGGCCAAATTCAAGCCCTTTCCCATTTTTATTCTCTGTGCACAGAATCCGAGCACATTTCCCGTGTTTTTATCTGTGCACAGAATCCAAGCATATTTCCCGTGTTTTTATCTGTGCACAGAATCCAAGCACATTTCCTGTGTTTTTATCTGTGCACAGAATCCGAGCACATTTCCCGTGTTTTTATCTGTGCACTGAATTCAAGCACATTTCCCGTGTTTTTATCTGTGCACAGAATCCGAGCACATTTCCCGTGTTTTTCTCTGTGCACAGAATTCAAGCATATTTCCCGTGTTTTTATCTGTACACAGAATCCGAGCACATTTCCCGTGTTTTTATCTGTGCACAGAATCCAAGCACATTTCCCGTGTTTTTATCTGTGCACAAAATCCGAGCACATTTCCCGTGTTTTTCTCTGTGCACAGAATTCAAGCATATTTCCCGTGTTTTTATCTGTGCACAGAATTCAAGCACATTTCACGTGTTTTTCTGTGTGCACAGAATCCAAGCATATTTCCCGTGTTTTTATCTGTGCACAGAATCCAAGCATATTTCCCGTGTTTTTATCTGTGCACAGAATCCAAGCACATTTCCTGTGTTTTTATCTGTGCACAGAATCCGAGCACATTTCCCGTGTTTTTATCTGTGCACTGAATTCAAGCACATTTCCCGTGTTTTTATCTGTGCACAGAATCCAAGCACATTTCCTGTGTTTTTCTCTGTGCACAGAATTCAAGCATATTTCCCGTGTTTTTATCTGTGCACAGAATTCAAGCACATTTCCCGTGTTTTTATCTGTGCACAGAATTCAAGCACATTTCCCGTGTTTTTCTGTGTGCAGAGAATTCAAGCATATTTCCCGTGTTTTTATCTGTGCACAGAATCCAAGCACATTTCCCGTGTTTTTATCTGTGCACTGAATTCAAGCACATTTCCCGTGTTTTTATCTGTGCACAGAATTCAAGCACTTTTCCCGGGTTTTTCTCTGTGCAAAAAATTCCTTGTAGTTGGATTGGTTTGCCGAGCAATGTCTTCTAATACGAGTATTCATCCCGAGGGCCGGTCTTGATGTGCTTACCATCCATTCGGAGGCTAAACATGCAATCATCCACTTAAATGGCTAGTGATGTCCGCACCATCAGGGAAAGCACATGCCCTAGGAAATCCTTGAAAATGCGGTGGCTTCATAAGAGCGAGCCGGAAAGAGCCCAAACATTTTGACGGAAAGGTATTTTCACATACTTTCCAGAGATCGTTTACATACCACAATCGACATGAGACCGACGGTTTTCCTTCCCCTTCGAAGAAAGTTGAGCTACGGATTTTCATCACCTTCAGAAAAATCCGTCTATCTCGGCCGGGTTTAAACCCGCAAAATCTCGGGCCCTGAGGCGAGCACTTTACCCCAAAACCCCCAAGGTCTTACAACCCCTTTCAGGCGCATATATACTAGTTACGCTAATGTGTTAGGGATGAGGAGAGTTAAATTTTGAGGACGAGTAGCCGAGTTTGCGTTGAGGGAGAGTAGGAAACCATTTAAGAAAAACTACCCTCGGTAGACCCGACTGGGTTTCTAATCCACCATAATCAGCAGTCTAGTAATTGTTGGATCATTCGATTACCGAAGTGGGTTATATAAACAATTAATAACCAACAAAAACGATCCAAGTCTCGCATACTCTCAAATATTAGACCGCGTGTTCACACAGGTCGAGTAGATGTTTTAGGCACTTTAGTGTAACATTCCAGAGAGGTCATGGGGGTGGGGGAGAAAGCAAGTGAGCCAGTAAATAGAAATGCTTTCTATTCATTTGACTCGTTTACTCGCTAAAAGCTTGTACTCACTTTGTTATCGGAATAGATAAACTGTTGTTTACACGAGTCTAGCTACTGGCGTTTGGCTACTTGCTACATTATCACTCGACCCGTGTAAAACTAGCCAGACAACCGACCTTATGGCTTAGTGGCCCAGGCCTCTGACCTAGAGGTACCGGATTTGATACCCGGCTGCTACCGGCGGATTTTTCTTTAAAGGGGAATAATTCCCAAGGTCACCACGATTTGATTAGTTAGGTTTAACTTAGGTTTAAGTTCTTGATTTGCTCCACTCCCTCATACTCACTATCACTATCACTATCACCTCATCTCATCGGGACATGGAAAGATCCTCCACGGAAAGGATGTACTATTAGTACATTCGGGCGTCCCCTGGGTAACGGTACATTAGTACCGGCTAATCTTTCCTCATACTGAGCGACAGATTGATGTAGCCATTATTCATACTATCCAGTTAGAGAGCAAACACCATTGTGAGTTGAAGGGAATAAAACCAGAGGTGGTCCGGATCAGCAAGGACATGCTGTAGAGTGAAAACGATAGAACTAAAACTATAACTGTGATAGTATAATACTGTAAGATTATGTAAGACCTTGATTATATGGAAGAGGAGGTCCTTGTTAAGGCACAGTATTTATCTGGAGAATTAACCTCCTTTTAAATTGAACATATTTTATTTAACAGTTCAGAGTCATAATCCTTGTTTGGGGGCGAATGGTCGCCTTAATTTGCACCCTGCGGTCATCTCCAAGTGATGGAACACTCAGGCATGCCTTGTCGGTTATGTTTGGGAAGTAACGTCAAACTCTCCTGGTCCAAACTCCAGTGAAAAGGAAATACGCATACAGCACGTCATCTGGACATAGGATCGTGTGTACCAGACTGTGATCGTGTGTACCAGCCTATGATCGTGTGTGTACTGTGCACGACACGGTTTTAGAAGCGAGCTAGCTTGAGTAGATTCAGGCTTGCAGGTCCAAGCGAAGAGGGTCTGTGAAGAGCCGGCAAAGTGTATATAATTGGTAGCCAATAGGGCAAAGGCACGTTGTTAACACCAGCAGAGCATGGTTTTACGACTTTTCGGAAAGTACGGGGAGATGAGAGGTTGTAAAATGAATTAGTTGATTGGCCAGGTGATAGAACGACCGGTTCCGACGGCGCACTGGGTTCTGTTGATTGGGATTTAGTTCGATTAAGAATACAGTGTTCGAAAGAATAACAACACCGTTGTTTTAATTGAGACTTCCTTAAGATTATGTGCGTGTCAATTAGTAACAGTGAACCTCTCCAGTGAGTAATAAGGCGTCAGTCTCATCATGCCGGTTCTAATTCCAGCTGGCTTCATTAACTTATCCGCCTAAAATGTTTTTTACTTGTTCCTTCATACAAACGTGGGTACACTTCCTATGAATAGTATCTTCCCTAATCATACCATATAAGTGTAAATATGCATAGCCCGGACGGGTAGTAAGACGCTTTGCACAAAAACAACAGCACATACCAGCACTAATGAACCAGTCTGGAGTGACCGCACATTTAGTATGGTGAAGGGTGTTGGTACTTGTTCACCGACTGTCCAGCCTAACGTGATAGGATGAGGAGGGTGAATAGTATCAGTGTGGTTGTATTGCTCTTCAGTGTGGCCACACAACCTCAGTCTCTGACTTACCTCTGATCCAAAAATAGAAATTACCTGACTAAAGCCCGTATTAGAATTGATAATAACGTCCAAAAAATCAAAAAAGTACAATGATTATAAATAAAATTCATTTTAGAATACACTCAAAACAAACAATGACCTGATTGAAACTGGGTTTGAATAAAGAGATACAATATTAAGATATTTATGCTCTCTGGACATCCAAATATGTTAATATAACATCTTTCCTGACCAATTACAAGCTCCCCTGACATTTTCAAATTTTCCATAATTCTGATTTGTGGCCCCGATCGTTCTTGTAAAACCTAATAAGCACTAGGAAATATTTCCCCAGAAAGATTGTTTGCAAATATTTCGCAAATAATTGGGAAACATCGGGGAACAGTTTGCAAACATTTTTGGAAACTAATAATAATGTTTTTCAAGAAGGAAACATGTTTCTTGTCATTCATTACAAATGGATACAAGAAACAATAATGTTTGCTTGCCTGGACGTGTTTGCCAACATTCCCGGCAACAAACAACATGGGCCAGTTTGCTTTTGTTGTTCATAGAGATTACATCAGTTCCTGGTTTGTCGTTTGTCATTTGTCATGACTTGGTCAACCGAAAATATAGTGGAAACTACAGAGATATTTCACACAAACACATTGTTGTGGGATGTGACATCGTGTGGAAAACGGGATGTGTATAATGAAATAGACAAAAACTACTCAGTTCGAATGAAGTGAAAATAGTTAAAGGTCTTTCGTGTGCAATTTTGAAGAGAGCACACTAATTTTTTAAGCACAAGCCATAGCAGAATCCTCCTCGGTAGACATCTTTCATTCAACTGAACTCTGGATGAGAAACAATGTTTCATCATTATAGTCTGGACGCGAAACAATGTTTTTTAACTGTCTCCAAACATTCTGTTTCCGATCAATAATGGCAAACAATGTTTCTAAATGCGTACTAGGCTTAAGATTACCTAAATACTAATCTATAATGATAAGTTATTAGTTAGGATCATCGTAGCGATGAATTGTTATTTCTAAATATGAGCTACTTTTTAATTCGTGTAGGAACTTTTAAAATAATGTAATAGGCTACATTATTTTGACATGCACGGGCAATAAAGACCAAATAAATAAATAAATGGCCAAAGCTTCTTTTAACAAGAAGAGGATGTTACTGACTACAAACTGGACCAAAAGAGCAATGACCAAGGCTGCTTTCAACAAGAAGAGGGTGTTACTGACTAGCAAACTGGACCTGGAGAGCAATGGACAAGACTGCTTTCAACAAGAAGAGGATGTTACTGACTAGCAAACTGGACCTGGAGAGCAATGGACAAGACTGCTTTCAACAAGAAGAGGATGTTACTGACTAGCAAACTGGACCTGGAGAGCAATGACCAAGGATGCTTTCAACAAAAAGGATGTTACTGACTAGCAAACTGGACCTGGAGAGCAATGGACAAGACTGCTTTCAACAAGAAGAGGATGTTACTGACTAGCAAACTGGACCTGGAGAGCAATGGACAAGACTGCTTTCAACAAGAAGAGGATGTTACTGACTAGCAAACTGGACCTGGAGAGCAATGGACAAGACTGCTTTCAACAAGAAGAGGATATTACTGACTAGCAAAGTGGACCTAAAGAGCAATGACCAAGACTGCTTTCAACAAGAAGAGGATGTTACTGACTAGCAAACTGGACCTGGAGAGCAATGGACAAGACTGCTTTCAACAAGAAGAGGATGTTACTGACTAGCAAACTGGACCTGGAGAGCAATGGACAAGACTGCTTTCAACAAGAAGAGGATGTTACTGACTAGCAAACTGGACCTGGAGAGCAATGGACAAGACTGCTTTCAACAAGAAGAGGATGTTACTGACTAGCAAACTGGACCTGGAGAGCAATGGACAAGACTGCTTTCAACAAGAAGAGGATGTTACTGACTAGCAAACTGGACCTGGAGAGCAATGACCAAGGATGCTTTCAACAAAAAGGATGTTACTGACTAGCAAACTGGACCTGGAGAGCAATGGACAAGACTGCTTTCAACAAGAAGAGGATATTACTGACTAGCAAAGTGGACCTAAAGAGCAATGACCAAGACTGCTTTCAACAAAAAGAGGATGTTACCGACTACAAACTGGACCAAAAGAGCAATGACCAAGGCTGCTTTCAACAAAAAGGGATGTTACTGACTAGCAAAGTGGACCTAAAGAGCAATGACCAAGACTGCTTTCAACAAGAAGAGGATGTTACTGACTAGCAAACTGGACCTGGAGAGCAATGGACAAGACTGCTTTCAACAAGAAGAGGATGTTACTGACTAGCAAACTGGACCTGGAGAGTAATGACCAAGACTGCTTTCAACAAGAAGAGGATGTTACTGACTAGCAAACTGGACCTGGAGAGCAATGGACAAGACTGCTTTCAACAAGAAGAGGATATTACTGACTAGCAAAGTGGACCTAAAGAGCAATGACCAAGACTGCTTTCAACAAAAAGAGGATGTTACCGACTACAAACTGGACCAAAAGAGCAATGACCAAGGCTGCTTTCAACAAAAAGAGGATGTTACTGACTAGCAAAGTGGACCTAAAGAGCAATGACCAAGACTGCTTTCAACAAGAAGAGGATGTTACTGACTGGCAAACTGGACCTGAAGGACAATGACCAAGGCTACTTTCAACAAGAAGAGGGTGACCTGGTGGTCTAGGGGTAAGGTGTCGGACTTCTGTGCTGGCGGCCGGGGTTCAATCCTCGGTCCCGGCACAGATTTATCTGATTTCCAAACCCTTCCTTCACCTCTGACAAGACATCTTGTGACTGTGGGGAATGCCAGGCTGCCACCGTGGTTCGGATTCCACGTTAAACTGTAGGTCCTTCATTTCATCTCACAATCACCCTACCATTACACATTAGCGTAAGTGCGTATAACCCGAACGGGTAGTAAGACGCGGTGCTAATAATAATAATAATAATAACAAGAAGAGGATGTTACTGACTAGCAAACTGGATGTGACACTGAGAAAGAAACTGAGTGTTACAAATGAACAAAGATTTTTAAGGGGTTGAAACATGAACATTGAGAAAAAACGAAAGTAGACATTTGGAGAGTTTTGAGATGTGCCTCTGGATGAACGTATGGAGGATAAAGTGGATCCTCGGATGACTAATAAATAATTTCTAAAGATGGTTCATTTAAGAAAGAGCCTTTCTGCAGGTGAATCTACGAAGAAAGGCCAAATGGATGGGCCACACACATTTTGAAAAGAAATGTCTTATTGAGTGACGTCACTGACGGCAAGTTGGAAGGGAGGAGGGAACCAGGAAGACCTAGAAAGCAACTGATGAATGACCTCGAACAAGGAACCGAGATGAAGTTCCAAGGTGTAAAGTAAGCAGCCTAGAATACCTCTAGGGAGTGAGTAACCCAATAGTCATGCCCGTCAAAAAGCGAAAGTTTTCATTACGGACAAGAAGCGTGGGGTATTACATCAGAGTTTGTACTTAAACTATTCTCTTACCCACTTCGGTGGCAGCATAGTTTAAGGAGTCACTCTCAGTAAACTGGACTGCAGATGACGGGGAGATCAGGGTTCGATCCTGGTCGTGTGTAGTGAAGGTTTTTTCCTAACTGATATCCATTTTTCCTCCACACAAACGCGGGTACACTTTATCTGAATCTAACCTTCCTCATCCCTAACATATCAGAGTAATTAGTAAATAGGTGCACAACCCAGGCGAGTAGTAAGTCGTAATGCTAGAATACTATTCTTTTGAAGCCCGGTAATATCCGGTCAAGCAAGGACTACAAGGATTGCCACTATTTTTCTATTAATTAAATTTCCTGTGTTTTCCAGAATTAATAACCATTATTTCAAACATTTTAGAGAGCAGTAAGAAGAATGAGATATAGTTTTTCATAAAAAAATGTCAAAGCCTGCAAAGTCATGCCATTGGTGATTGGAACATGATGACTTGATGAGGAGATGTATGAAGTATTTAGGCAGCGCCATGTTTAAAGACTAAAAATAGGGGGGTGGGGGGAGGAGATAAGACATGTATTCATAATATCGTGTATATTTCTTCAGTTTCTTTTTTTTTCAATACAAAGGACCTTTAGCTCACAGTTTAATGTCGCAAACTACCCGCTTCGGTAGCCGCATGATCTAACGCTCTAACCTCGTGTTAGACTAGACTACCTAAGACGAGGAGATCAGGATTCAATCCCGTCGGGCGCAATAAGGTTGGTTTTTCCTAAATGGTTTTCTCCTCTCCCTCCATGCAAATGCAGTTCCTATAAATGAAAAACCTTCTTCACCCCTAACACATTGGTGTAATAAGTACTGTACATAGGTGTATAATTCAAACGGGTAGTAAGACGCAGTGCTAAATACAATGGCGCAAATTTATAAATATACCGGCATATTTTAAGTTTTGTTGTTGTTGTGAAATTCCCTGTTTTTTCCAGGTATGTGGCAACTAAATGAATGCAAGCAAACATTCCTGCCTGTATAATCCTCCTTGTTCTCTAGGTGTGTGGCAACTCAATGAATGCAAGCAAACATTCCTGCTTGTATAATCCTCCTTGTTCTCTAGGTGTGTGGCAACTCAATGAATGCAAGCAAACATTCCTGCCTGTATAATCCTCCTTGTTCTCCAGGTGTGTGGCAACTCAAGGAATGTAAGCAAACATTCCTGCCTATATAATCCTCCTTGTTCTCCAGGTGTGTGGCAACTCAAGGAATGCAAGCAAACATTCCTGCTGAATAATCCTCCTTGTTCTCCAGGTGTGTGGCAACTCAAGGAATGCAAGCAAACATTCCTGCCTGTATAATCCTCCTTGTTCTCCAGGTGTGTGGCAACTCAATGAATGCAAGCAAACATTCCTACATGTATAATCCTCCTGGTTCTCCAGGTGTGTGGCAACTCAATGAATGCAAGCAAACATCTGCCTGAATAACCCTCCTTGTTCTTCAGGTGTGTGGCAACTCAATGAATGCAAACATTCCTGCCTGTATAATCCTCCTTGTTCTCCAGGTGTGTGGCAACTCAAGGAATGCAAGCAACCATTCCTGCCTGTATAATCCTCCTTGTTCTCCAGGTGTGTGGCAACTCAATGAATGCAAGCAAACATTCCTGCCTATACAATCCTCCTTGTTCTCCAGGTGTGTGGCAACTCAATGAATGCAAACATTCCTGCCTGTATAATCCTCCTTGTTCTCCAGGTGTGTGGCAACTCAAGGAATGCAAGCAACCATTCCTGCCTGTAAATCCTCCTTGTTCTCCAGGTGTGTGGCAACTCAATGAATGCAAGCAAACTTCCTACTGTATAATCCTCCTGGTCTCCAGGTGTGTGGCAACTCAATGAAGCAAAAATTCCTGCCTGAATAATCCTCCGTCTAGGTGTGTGGATACTCAAGTGTTTCTTAATTTGTCTCCAGGTGTGGCAACTCAAGGAATGCAAACATCCTGCCTGTATAATCCCTTGTTCTCCAGGTGTGTGGCAACTCTTAATTCCTGCCTAATAATCCTTTGTTCTCACAGGGGCAACTCATGAATCAAACATTCCTGCCTGTATAATCCTCCTTGTTCTCCAGGTGTGTGGCAACTCAAGGAATGCAAGCAACATTCCTGCCTTATAATCCTCCTTGTTCTCCAGGTAGGTGGCAACTCAATGAATAGCAAACATTCCTGCCTTAATAATCCTCCTTGTTGTTGTGGCAATCAATAATTGCAAACATTGTGTTTTTGTTCTAGGGTGTGGCAACTCAATGAATGCAAGCAAACATTCCTGCCTGAATAATCCTCCTTGTTCTCCAGGTGTGTGGCAACTCAATGAATGCAAGCAAACATTCTGCTTAATAATCCTCCTTGTTCTCCGGGGTGTGTGGCAACTCAAGGAATGCAAGCAAACATTCCTGCCTGTATAATCCTCCTTGTTCTTCAGGTGTGTGGCAACTCAATGAATGCAGCAAACATTCCTGCTGTATCAATCCTCTGTTCTCCAGGTGTGTGGCAACTCAATGAATGCAAGCAAACATTCCTGTCTTGTATAATCCTCCTTGTTCTCCAGGTGTGTGGCAACTCAATGAATGCAAGCAAACATTCCTGCTTGTATAATCCTCCTTGGTATCTCAGGGTGTGGCAACTCAATGAATGCAAGCAAACATTCCTGCTGATAATCTCTTGTTCTCCAGTGTTTCGTGTGGCAACTCAATGAATGCAAGCAAACATTCCTGCTGTATAATCCTCCTTGTTCTCCAGGTGTGTGGCAACTCAATGAATGCAAGCAAACATTCCTGCTTGTATAATCCTCCTTGTTCTCAGGTGTGTGGCAACTCAATGAATGCAAGCAAACATTCCTGCCTGTATAATCCTCCTTGTTCTCCAGGTGTGTGGCAACTCAATGAATGAAGCAAACATTCCTGCCTGTATAATCCTCCTTGTTCTCCAGGTGTGTGGCAACTCAAGGAATGCAAGCAAACATTCCTGCCTGTATAAATCCTCCTTGTTCTCCAGGTGTGTGGCAACTCAATGAATGCAAGCAAACATTCCTGCCTGTATAATCCTCCTTGTTCTCCAGGTGTGTGGCAACTCAATGAATGCAAGCAAACATTCCTACTGTATAATCCTCCTTGTTCTCCAGGTGTGTGGCAACTCAAGGAATGCAAGCAAACATTCCTGCCTGTATAATCCTCCTTGTTCTCAGGTGTGTGGCAACTCAATGAATGCACAAACATTCCTGCCTGTATAATCCTCCTTGTTCTCCAGGTGTGTGGCAACTCAAGGAATGCAAGCAAACATTCCTGCCTGTATAATCCTCCTGGTTCTCCAGGTGTGTGGAAACTCAATGAATGCAAGCAAACATTCCTGCCTGTATAATCCTCCTTGTTCTCCAGGTGTGTGGCAACTCAAGGAATGCAAGCAAACATTCCTGCCTGTATAATCCTCCTGGTTCTCCAGGTGTGTGGAAACTCAATGAATGTAAGCAAACATTCTTACCTGTATAATCCTCCTTGTTTATTAGCGACTGTCATGGCAACCTTTCAAGGTTAATTCCCGAATGAATGTTGCTGCGAGTTAATTAATGTAGGTTATACTATACAAGAGATACGAACTGGCACAGAGCCAAGCAGAGGAGGGCTGGGGGTATTTATAGGTTTATATATCCCCACCACACATATCACCCAACTAATAATACATTTATATAAAATTAAAATGTACCTTTACAAGACATCGAATCAAATCTAAAAATATACTGTTATGCCGAAAAATCTATTAATTATTTGTAAGCTATACTAAACGCAACGTCAGAGAGCTAATGAGTCAAACAGTAGTTTGAAGTATTATGCAAGCTAGAGACGGACATTTTTTTTTACTGCCACATGAATCATATTAATAGTAAAAAAAAGAATAGTTTTAAGTTTAATATGTAACTTTAAAAAAATTATCAGTTTCGTAATCGCAAGGCCTAATTTGGAAGGCGTGTTTGTATAATATTGTGTGTTGTGGATTGCGAATGACAAAACGAGTGTTGCAGGTTGCTGTGATTAGACTGTAAACAAATATATTAGAGGAGCTGACCACATAAATATTGTAACAAGATTAGTGTTTAACAGTGGGACCAGCGTGGTCTCATTGTTTACCCTAGCTGCGCTCCTTGTTCTCTCTGTCTCCCTCCTTGTCTAGCAGGTAGGCAGCGACATTCTCACTTGGCTGGGGGATTAGAGGGGCCGAGGGGGTGCGGGGAGGAGGGCGGAGACAAGTCTGGAAGGGTCGGGACCCATTTTATTCTGGACTCTTAACTTTAGAAATGGAGGATTCCAGACCCTTCGCTGTCACCACCCCTATATAAACAAGCTCAGCGATAGCCGTGCAGATTCAGTTCTTGGTTCTCGACTGATGAGTCCGGGAGTCGCCAGTGCGAGTGTGTGGACCAGTGTGGACAGTGTGTGAGCCGGGAGTGGACCAGCGAGTCCAGTGTGTCAACCAGCGAGTACAGTATTTGTGTGGCGCGTGCCAGAGTAGTGTGTATGGCACTGGGACCTGTGGCGGGGTGCCGTGAGTGTAATTAGCATTGAAAGTAAAATTACAGTGAACGAACGTTTTTAGAAACTGTTATTTGGATATTTAACTAGTTATTCAGTATTTTTTTAACAAGCTGTTTACTTGACTTGATGTAATCCTATTTAATGTTTTTTTATTTGTGTATTGATCTACAAACAATTGCCTATATTACCTTAGTCAGTGAACTGTTTAGTTATAGTTAATCCAGTGTAATTTTATTTTATGTATTTTCATTTGTTTATTAATTTAAAGACGATTATTAGAATTACCTAACTAAGTGAACTACTCAGTTATAATTTATTCAGATTATTCTATTTATTATGTCCTTATTGGTTTATTGATTTAGATAATTAATTTGACTACCTAATTTGTTAAATTGTTTAGCTGTATTTTTAATTCTGTTAATGTTTTTAAGTGGTGTTTTTAATAATCAAAACCTTGAATATTCCGTGGGCATTTTTTATTCGTGTTTGTTTGGCAACCTACCCCAATATCTCTAAAAGAACTCGTGGTTCACACTTTCACGTGTGAACGGCCTGTGACCCTCCCAGGTCACGTGTGCCCCCACGTTACATTGGTGTCAGAAGTGGGATATTGGTGGTGTGTCTGCTTGATGACAACGAGAAAAATGGCTGCGGATATCCAGGGTTTAACGGCTCTTATTCAAGCCATGGGAGAACAGAACAATGACAGGCTGGACCAAATAGCATCGCATACTACGTCGTTGAACAACAAGATGGCGGAACATATGACATCGTTGAACGCAATGAAAGAAGAATTAAAAACAGAGATTTCAACTATAGAGGGTAAATTTACGTCATTGCAGAGAGAGATGGACACCGTCAAGAACGAAATGGAAACTAGATTTGGACGAATACGAGAAGAAATGAATCAACGTTTAAGCAGCTTGTCAACTACAAGTGAGGGTAATGTCACTCAACTTCCACGCAGTTTCGAGATCAGTGCCTTAGAAGGATCTCGTACCGTAGTTAAACCATCTCCATATGATGGACAAGGTACCTGGCGTGAGTATCAAACACAATTTGAAATTGTGGCCAAAATCAATGGCTGGAAGATGACGCAAAAAGCCCAGTATTTGGCAGCAATGCTCCGGGGGCCTGCTTTGGCGGTGTTACAGAACCTCTCGGAGCCCACCCGACTGGACTACGATGCCTTGACGTCAGCACTGGAGCTACGATTTGGTGACAAACACCTTCGGCATCTTTACCATGCCCAGTTGAAAAACAGAGTTCAAAGACCCAACGAGTCCCTGGCGGAACTGGCAGCTGATGTTGAAAGATTGTCACAGCTGGCCCTTGAAGGTTGTCCTGCTGATACACGTGATGTAATCGCCGTTGGTGCGTTCCTGGACGCCATTTTAGACAGTGAAGTTCAACAGACGGTCAGAGTTGCAGGTCTTCGAACTATGCGAGAGGCCTTGGCCAGAGCGTTGGAAGTAGAGTCGGCCAAAGTTGCTGCAAGGGCCACGCGGCGTGTGGTACGGAACACACGTTTGGAAGAAGGAGATGTGGGTGCTGGTGTAAGTCTGGATCAGCAACACTTCCTGGATGAACTCAAAAGTATAGTAAAAGAAGTTAAATCGATCTCTAAGGTTCAGAACGCTCCACGCGGCCCCAATTCTAATAAGACGACCCAACTTGAATGTTGGAACTGTAATAAAGTTGGACATCTCCGCTCCCAGTGTAGGGAAAAGAGGATCAGTGAGCAAAGTGGCTACTGGAACAAGAATCAACCGGAAAACTACTGAAAGCTAGTCTTAAGGAGCGAAGACCAGCTGACTCCACACAAAATGCTCCTACGGTTGTCTTCAATGTGCGATCGCTTGGAAGTGAAGACGATGCTCTTTTGGTGGAAGGAATGTTGGATGGAAAAGCATGCCAAATGGTTGTGGACACGGGTGCCAACGTCACATTGGTCCGACCCGATTTCACCGAGTTAGTTCATCTGGAACAACGAACAGATAACACTCTTCAAGGATGTGTAATAAGGACGGTAACTGGTGATTCTGCACCAGTTTTGGCAAAAGCACAAATTAAATTTAATCTAGGAAACCTGCAAGTAGAACATCCTGTGTATGTTGCCAACATTGAGGACGAGTGTATTCTTGGTTTGGACTTCCTGCGCAAATTTGGCTGCTGTATCGATTTAGGTTCGGGAGTTATAAGAACACCTGAAGTAGAGGTTGAAATTGTATCTCGGCGGTGTGCGAACTCTCCGGACGATTTCCCAGTGGTCTGTAAGCGAACAACCATCCTTCCTGCGAACAGCGAAGTTCTGGTTCCAGCGGAGTGTAGGGAAGATTATGGTCGGCACTTTGGACTAGTGGAGCCAGTGAACGGTACTAATAAGCTGCCATTAAGTGTGATAACTGCAAGAACACTTTTTTCAAACAACAACAAGAGCATTCCAGTCAGGATGATAAATCTATCTGACAAGCCATGGGGAATCAAGAAGGGAACTATAATTGGGAGATGTTACCAAGTATCTCAGATAACGTTGAGGGGAAGTTCGATCGATAAAATAACTCCTACCATAAGCGATCTACCTAAGCCCTTACAAGAGCTGGCTGAGCGCGCTTCAGAGCATCTAGACGCTTCCCAAGGAAAACGAGTAGTCCAGCTTTTAATGGAGCATAGGTCTGCGTTTTCCTGCGAGCCTAGTGATTTGGGCAGAACTAACGTGATTTGCCACAAGATTAATACGGGAGATGCGTCACCTATCAAACAACCTCCAAGACGCCTACCCATGTCTACGAGTGTTGAGGTCGAGGAAATGCTAAAGGAGATGATGGAGCACGATGCGATAGAGCCAGCTTCAGGACCATGGTCATCACCTGTAGTTCTTGTCAAAAAGAAGGACGGCTCCACGCGATTCTGTGTAGATTACCGCCGCCTTAATGATGTCACTAAAAAGGACTCCTACCCCTTACCTCGAATAGACGATACCTTGAACGCAATGGCAGGGGCCCAATGGTTCACAACATTGGATATGAAGAGTGGTTTCTGGCAATGTGAGGTCGATCCGGCTGACCGAGAGAAAACAGCCTTCTCAATCTACGGAAAGGGTACTTGGCAATTTAAGGTGATGCCATTTGGTCTTTGTAATGCACCGGCTACGTTTGAACGCCTCATGGAACGTATCCTGCCTCTAGATAAATGCCAAGTTTATCTGGATGACATCGTGGTAACTGGAAGTACGTTCGAAGAACATTTAGAGCGCTTGAGGACCGTGCTTCAGAAGATAGCAGATGCCAATCTCAAGCTCGTTCCGAAGAAGTGCAATCTATTCAGACGGAAGGTTAAATTCCTTGGACACGTAATTACTGCAAAAGGGGTGGAAACAGATTTAGAGAAGACGGAATGTATCCGAAACTGGCCAAGGCCAAAAGATCGGACCAAAGTACGAAGCTTCTTGGGACTATGTACCTACTACCGTCGATTCGTACCAGGATTTGCCAACATTGCTAAGCCTCTCCACCAGCTTACGGAGACCACAAGGAGGTTTAATTGGACCCCAGAATGTGACGTAGCCTTCGACACTCTAAAAAATGCCTTGTCCTCACCACCGATTTTAGCATTCCCTGAAGAAGATGGTAAGTTTATATTGGACACTGATGCCAGTGACGTTGGAATCGGAGCGGTCCTTTCTCAGGTACAAGATGGCTCTGAGAGGGTAATAGAATACTTCAGTAAAGTGCTGCTGAAGCCTGAAAGAAACTACTGTGTAACAAGACGTGAGTTGCTGGCAATAATCAAAGCTGTTGATCATTTTCATCACTATTTGTATGGAAGGCAATTCCTAATAAGGACCGACCATGCTGCTCTCCGCTGGTTGTTGAGTTTTAAGAAACCTGAAGGACAGATGGCACGTTGGATACAAAAACTCCAGGAGTACGACTTCGTAGTCCAACATCGGGCTGGACATAGTCATGGAAACGCCGATGCGTTATCCAGAAGACCATGTGAGGAACATGGCTGTCAGCATTGCCAGCGACGAGAAGAAAACGAATTAGAAGAAGGACAACCAATGATAAGACGTACTGGATTGCAAGAGGACGTCGCAGACAATGGACGAAAATTCTGGGGTGATGAATGTCTAAGAGGAGATCAAATGAAAGATGACTCGATACGTCCATTAATAGAATGGAAAGGAGATGGATTTAAACCAGGCTGGCAGGACGTGTCAGGCCTGAGTCCAATAGTGAAGAGTTATTGGGCTCAGTGGGACTCCCTCGTAATGAAAAATGGCGTCCTTTATCGAACGTGGGAAAGTGCAGATGGTCTGCGCAAGAAACATCAGTTGGTATTGCCAAAGAATCGAGTCAAAACTGTGCTGGAAGACCTTCACAACTCACCAGCTGGAGGGCATTATGGCGTAAACAAAACACTCGAGAAAGTAAGAGACCGATTCTACTGGTTGCATTGCAGGGATGACGTTGAGAGCTGGTGCCGGAAATGTGACGTCTGCTCTTCAAGGAAAGGACCTAGGACTAGAGGAAGGAGCCGAATGCACCAATACAATGTAGGTGCTCCCTTCGAGAGAATAGCTGTGGATGTGATGGGCCCGCTTCCAGCGACAGAGAAAGGAAATCGATATCTACTAGTTGTGATGGACTATTTCACAAAGTGGCCAGAGGTAATACCCATTAAAAATCAGGAGGCAATTACAGTAGCAGAAGCCTTGATCGAGAATGTATTTAGCAGATTCGGAGTTCCCCTGGAGCTACACTCCGATCAAGGACGTAATTTTGAGTCTTCTGTATTCCGGGAAATGGCCAATCTTCTAGGAATAAAAAAAAAAACAAGGACCACTCCTCTTCACCCCAATCGGATGGGATGGTTGAAAGACTGAACAGAACCCTGGAGCAATACCTGTCCATGTTCGTCTCAGAAAATCAAAATAATTGGGACAGTAGAGTTCCTTTGTTTTTGTTGTCCTATAGATCAGCTGTCCATGAGACAACCGGAGTGACCCCTGCAAAGATGCTCTTTGGTCGAGAGCTTCGGCTACCTTGTGACCTTTTATATGGCCGTCCTGAGAACCTTGTTGAGATAACTGAACAAGAACACACCGAACAGCTTCGCGATACTCTGGCAGAAGTACACCAGTTTGCAAGGACACGAATCAAGATTAACAGCGACCGGATGAAAACACGATACGACCTCCGAGCAAACGATAGGAGCTTTTCAGCTGGAGATCTAGTATGGCTATACAACCCACAGAAGAAAAAGGGCATATCACCAAAGTTACAGAGAAAATGGGAGGGCCCATATGAAGTAATTAACCAGATAAACGACGTGGTCATCCGTATTCGACGAGGAGCAAGAGGGAAAATGAAGGTCGTGCACATCGATCGCCTTGCTGCATATCGGGGAGAAGAGTCCAGACTTTGAGATATCTGTTCGGGACGAACAGACTTAAGGAGGGGGTGGTGTAACAAGATTAGTGTTTAACAGTGGGACCAGCGTGGTCTCATTGTTTACCCTAGCTGCGCTCCTTGTTCTCTCTGTCTCCCTCCTTGTCTAGCAGGTAGGCAGCGACATTCTCACTTGGCTGGGGGATTAGAGGGGCCGAGGGGGTGCGGGGAGGAGGGCGGAGACAAGTCTGGAAGGGTCGGGACCCATTTTATTCTGGACTCTTAACTTTAGAAATGGAGGATTCCAGACCCTTCGCTGTCACCACCCCTATATAAACAAGCTCAGCGATAGCCGTGCAGATTCAGTTCTTGGTTCTCGACTGATGAGTCCGGGAGTCGCCAGTGCGAGTGTGTGGACCAGTGTGGACAGTGTGTGAGCCGGGAGTGGACCAGCGAGTCCAGTGTGTCAACCAGCGAGTACAGTATTTGTGTGGCGCGTGCCAGAGTAGTGTGTATGGCACTGGGACCTGTGGCGGGGTGCCGTGAGTGTAATTAGCATTGAAAGTAAAATTACAGTGAACGAACGTTTTTAGAAACTGTTATTTGGATATTTAACTAGTTATTCAGTATTTTTTTAACAAGCTGTTTACTTGACTTGATGTAATCCTATTTAATGTTTTTTTATTTGTGTATTGATCTACAAACAATTGCCTATATTACCTTAGTCAGTGAACTGTTTAGTTATAGTTAATCCAGTGTAATTTTATTTTATGTATTTTCATTTGTTTATTAATTTAAAGACGATTATTAGAATTACCTAACTAAGTGAACTACTCAGTTATAATTTATTCAGATTATTCTATTTATTATGTCCTTATTGGTTTATTGATTTAGATAATTAATTTGACTACCTAATTTGTTAAATTGTTTAGCTGTATTTTTAATTCTGTTAATGTTTTTAAGTGGTGTTTTTAATAATCAAAACCTTGAATATTCCGTGGGCATTTTTTATTCGTGTTTGTTTGGCAACCTACCCCAATATCTCTAAAAGAACTCGTGGTTCACACTTTCACGTGTGAACGGCCTGTGACCCTCCCAGGTCACGTGTGCCCCCACGTTACAATATTTTCAGCATTTCTTATTCATAAACCAAGCCAGAGAACAGGATAAAATGTAGGGGCTCCAGCCATCGTGGCTAACTAAACAACATCGCAGTCTAGGGGTCACTTGCCCGATTCGGGACTACCCGGGCTAGGCCATTGGTTATTCCTAGCAACACCTAGTTTTGCCACAAGCTTCCGGATATTCTATTTTTTAACTTCTTTAATTCTTATATCACTATCAACATCACATTTGTAATAAACATAATAGTATTAATAAACCTCTTTAAAAACGAAGTTTAACGTCAATCACGATCCCATACAAGTATACACAATCACCTCCCCCTTATCTTCGGCCATAGCACATCCTGGAAGATTCTAAGGCCACGTGTTTGGTAACAGACAGGGGTGGTGACTGTATTTTTTTAAGTAATGTTACCTAACATTATGTTTATGCTGCCTGACTGAATGCAGGGTTTGGAATTATATTGGCCAAAAACTACTGAAGCAAATCAATTTTTATGTCTTCTTGTCTCTTAGGTTATCTTTATTTATATTAAGTAGAGGCAGTTAACGTTTATACACCAACATAGTTTTCATTTACAACTGTTCTTTGATCTGCTTTTTCAATAAGAAAAAATGTTGTCGTTGAACTTATACGACTGTTCAGTTGATAATATAGTAAATTTCAGGTTAGAAAACCTTGGTTTAAACAAAAGAGATTCAAGCCAAAAAAAAACGTGTCATATGTTAGGACATAAGATTCACAGATTTACCGCGGATTTAACGAAGAAAACATAACTTTTTCATATTTTTCTTTTAGAGTTTTTAATTTATATTTACCTTAAGTTCGAATCAGCAAAAATTTCTTTGAACACATATATATGATAAAACAATAACAATCTCTTAGGACTAGCTGCAATTTTCTGTGCCTCTACTCATATTTCCCAACAATGGTATAAATATTCACTCCCCTATCACCACCTCCTACCAACTTTTTAAAATTGATTTATAAATACATGTTTACAAAGCTAAAAGTACAATGATGGAGACCCCCCCCCCCCTTAATACCACCCCAACCCTAGAAATGTAATCCTAGAGACATGGCTGAAGATGAACCTTACCGTCATAGTTGTGACTATGGAGATGTGTGTCCGAATTATCAGATTGGCACCATCTAGAGTTGCCATTGGTAGACCCTGAAACAAAATGATAGAGTTATTGGTACTACTTTGTGAAGTATCGTTTATGGGACTACTTTATGGAAAAACAATCGGTTTATTGTGTATATTATTATTATTATTAGCATCGCGTCTTACTACCCGTTCGGGTTATACGCACCTACGCTAATGTGTAATGGTAGGGTGATTGTGAGATGAAAATGAAGGACATACATTTTAACGTGGAATCCGAACCACGGTGGTGACATGGCATTCCATATTGTGTAGAAGGGAACTGAAAAGCTAAAGGTGTTAACAATGAAAGACACGAAGCTTATATATATTTTGAATACCAATTACATAATGGCTTGAACGGCTTCAAAAGTAAAAACTGCTCGTAATATAAATAATTGTAACTTAAAATTACAAACATAATTTTAACGATCTATTCTCACCAAACAATTCACAACAAACGATCAACAATTTTTTTTATATATTTATTTGATGCGTTCTCAACGTATGAACAAACTCAAAAATATAAGAAAAAAGGATTGGGAAAGTTAGTTGCCTTGTATTGTAGTAAAAATGTTAAAATAAAGCAAAGTCGCTGTCTTGTGTTGTAGTAACAATGTTAAAATAAAGCAGAGTCACTGTCTTGTGTTGTAGTAACAATGTTAAAATAAAGCAGGGTCGCTGTCTTGTGTTGTAGTAACAATGTTAAAATAAAGCAAAGTCACTGTCTTGTATTGTAGTAACAATGTTAAAATAAAGCAAAGTCACTGTCTTGTGTTGTAGTAACAATGTTAAAATAAAGCAAAGTCGCTGTCTTGTATTGTAATAACAATGTTAAAATAAAGCAAAGTCGCTGTCTTGTATTGAAGTAACAATGTTAAAATAAAGCAAAGTCGCTCTCTTGTGTTGTAATAACAATGTTAAAATAAAACAAAGTCAATGTCTTGTGTTGTAGTAACAATGTTAAAATAAAGCAAAGTCGCTGTCTTGTGTTGTAGTAACAATGTTAAAATAAAGCAAAGTCACTGTCTTGTATTGTAGTAACAATGTTAAAATAAAGCAGTCACTGTCTTGTGTTGTAGTAACAATGTTAAAATAAAGCAAAGTCACTGTCTTGTGTTGTAGTAACAATGTTAAAATAAAGCAGAGTCACTGTCTTGTGTTGTAGTAACAATGTTAAAATAAAGCAAAGTCGCTGTCTTGTGTTGTAGTAACAATGTTAAAATAAAGCAAAGTCACTGTCTTGTATTGTAGTAACAATGTTAAAATAAAGCAAAGTCGCTGTCTTGTGTTGTAGTAACAATGTTAAAATAAAGCAAAGTCGCTGTCTTGTATTGTAATAACAATGTTAAAATAAAGCAAAGTCGCTGTCTTGTATTGTAGTAACAATGTTAAAATAAAGCAAAGTCGCTCTCTTGTGTTGTAATAACAATGTTAAAATAAAACAAAGTCAATGTCTTGTGTTGTAGTAACAATGTTAAAATAAAGCAAAGTCGCTGTCTTGTGTTGTAGTAACAATGTTAAAATAAAGCAAAGTCACTGTCTTGTATTGTAGTAACAATGTTAAAATAAAGCAAAGTCACTGTCTTGTGTTGTAGTAACAATGTTAAATTAAAGCTGAGTCACTGTCTAGTGTTGTAGTAACAATGTTAAAATAAAGCAAAGTCACTGCCTTGTATTGTAATAACAATGTTAAAATAAAGCAAAGTCGCTGTCTTGTGTTGTAGTAACAATGTTAAAATAAAGCAAAGTCGCTGTCTTGTATTGTAATAACAATGTTAAAATAAAGCAAAGTCACTGTCTTGTATTGTAGTAACAATGTTAAAATAAAAAAAAGTCGCTGTCTTGTGTTGTAATAACAATGTTAAAATAAAGCAAAGTCGCTGTCTTGTGTTGTAGTAACAATGTTAAAATAAAGCAAAGTCGCTGTTTGTGTTGTAGTAACAATGTTAAAATAAAGCAAAGTCGCTGTCTTGTGTTGTAGTAACAATGTTAAAATAAAGCAAAGTCGCTGTCTTGTGTTGTAGTAACAATGTTAAAATAAAGCATAGTCACTGTCTTGTATTGTAATAACAATGTTAAAACAAAGCAAAGTCACTGTCTTGTGTTGTAGTAACAATGTTAAAATAAAGCAAAGTCGCTGTCTTGTATTGTAGTAACAATGTTAAAATAAAGCAAAGTCGCTGTCTTGTGTTGTAGTAACAATGTTAAAATAAAGCAAAGTCTCTGTCTTGTATTTTAGTAACAATGTTAAAATAAAGCAAAGTCGCTGTCTTGTGTTGTAGTAACAATGTTAAAATAAAGCAAAGTCGCTGTCTTGTGCTGTAGTAACAATGTTAAAATAAAGCAAGTCATTGTCTTGTATTGTAGTAACAATGTTAAAATAAAGCAAAGTCGCTGTCTTGTGTTGTAATAACAATGTTAAAATAAAGCAAAGTCGCTGTCTTGTGTTGTAGTAACAATGATAAAATAAAGCAAAGTCACTGTCTTGTATGTAGTAACAATGTTAAAATAAAGCAAAGTCACTGTCTTGTATGTAGTAACAATGTTAAAATAAAGCAAAGTCACTGTCTTGTATTGTAATAACAATGTTAAAATAAATCAAAGTCGCTGTCTTGTATTGTAGTAACAATATTTGGACAATGAGCAGAACCTTGCACATTGACATCATATATATTTTATATAGACAACGCCTCGCACTCAACCATCTTCTTCATAAACAAGTTTACTGTTTATTACATGTCCAGCATCTACTACAAGTTTCCAACAATCAGTTTGGAACGTAAATTGATTATTTTCTCACGTATCTGGAACTAACGATTTACGTTTAACGATAACGATTTTCATTGAATGGACGCTATCATTGAAACAATACTAGGTTGCCGCTTGCTAAACTTTAGTAAATATCACCTGCGAAATATGAGAGAACAACCCTTGCCAAATTAGACAACTATCCTCCCTGCCAAATTAGTACACCAACCACCCCTGCCAGATTAGACACCGACCACCCCTACCAGATTAGACACCGACCACCCCTGCCAGATTAGACACCGACCACCCCTGCCAGATTAGACAACTACCACCCCTGCCAGATTAGACACCGACCACCCCTGCCAGATTAGACACCGACCACCCCTGCTAGATTAGACACCGACCACCCCTGCCAGATTAGACAACTACCACCCCTGCCAGATTAGATACCAACCACCCCTGCCAGATTAGACACCGACCACCCCTGCCAGATTAGACACCAACCACCCCTGCCAGATTAGACAACTACCACCCCTGCCAGATTAGATACCAACCACCCCTGCCAGATTTGACACCAACCACCCCTGCCAGATTAGACACCAACCACCCCTGCCAGATTAGACACCAACCACCCCTGCCCGATTAGACAACTACCACCCCTGCAAGATTAGATACCAACCACCCTGCCAGATTAGACACCAACCACCCCTGCCAGATTAGACACCAACCACCCCTGCCAGATTAGACAACTACCACCCCTGCCAGATTAGACACCGACCACCCCTGCCAGATTAGATACCAACCACCCCTGCCATATTAGACACCGACCACCCCTGCCAGATTAGATACCAACCACCCCTGCCAGATTAGACAACTACCACCCCTGCCAGATTAGACACCGACCACCCCTGCCAGATTAGACACCGACCACCTCTGCCAGATTAGACAACTACCACCCCTGCCAGATTAGATACCAACCACCCCTGCCAGATTAGACACCGACCACCCCTGCCAGATTAGACACCGACCACCCCTGCCAGATTAGACAACTACCACCCCTGCCAGATTAGACACCGACCACCCCTGCCAGATTAGACAACTACCACCCCTGCCAGATTAGATACCAACCACCCCTGCCAGATTAGACACCGACCACCCCTGCCAGATTAGACACCAACCACCCCTGCCAGATTAGACACACACCACCCCTGCCAGATTAAACAACACCTGTTAACCACCCCTGCCAGATTAGACACCGACCACCCCTGCCAGATTAGACACCGAACCACCCCTGCCAGATTAGACAACTACCACCCCTGCCAGATTAGACAACTACCACCCTGCCAGATTAGATACCGACCACCCCTGCCAGATTAGATACCGACCACCCCTGCCAGATTAGACACCGACCACCCCTGCCAGATTAGACACCGACCACCCCTGCCAGATTAGATACCGACCACCCATGCCAGATTAGACACCAACCACCCCTGCCAGATTAGACACCAACCACCCCTGCCAGATTAGACACCGACCACCCCTGCCAGATTAGACACCGACCACCCTGCCAGATTAGACAACTACCACCCCTGCCAGATTAGATACCGACTACCCCTGCCAGATTAGACACCGACCACCCCTGCCAGATTAGACACCGACCACCCCTGCCAGATTAGACACCGACCACCCCTTCCAGATTAGACACCGACCACCTCTGCCAGATTAGACACCGACCACACCTGCCAGATTAGACAACTACCACCCCTGCCAGATTAGACAACTACCACCCCTGCCAGATTAGATACCAACCACCCCTGCCAGATTAGACACCAACCACCCCTGCCAGATTAGACACCGACCACCCCTGCCAGATTAGACAACTACCACCCCTGCCAGATTAGATACCAACCACCCCTGCCAGATTAGACACCAACCACCCCTGCCAGATTAGACACCAACCACCCCTGCCAGATTAGACAACTACCACCCCTGCCAGATTATACACCGACCACCCCTGCCAGATTAGATACCAACCACCCCTGCCAGATTAGACACCGACCACCCCTGCCAGATTAGACAACTACCACCCCTGCCAGATTAGATACCAACCACCCCTGCCAGATTAGACACCGACCACCCCTGCCAGAATAGACACCAACCACCCCTGCCAGATTAGACACCGACCACCCCTGCCAGATTAAACACCGACCACCCCTGCCAGATTAGACACCGACCACCCCTGCCAGATTAGACACCGACCACCCCTGCCAGATTAGACAACTGCCACCCCTGCCAGATTAGACAACTACCACCCCTGCCAGATTAGATACCGACCACCCCTGCCAGATTAGACACCGACCACCCCTGCCAGATTAGACACCGACCACCCCTGCCAGATTAGACACCAACCACCCTTGCCAGATTAGATACCGACCACCCCTACCAGATTAGACACCGACCACCCCTGCCAGATTAGACACCGACCACCCCTGCCAGATTAGACAACTACTACCCCTGCCAGATTAGACAACTACCACCCCTGCCAGATTAGACAACTACCACCCCTGCCAGATTAGATACCAACCACCCCTGCCAGATTAGACAACTACCACCCCTGCCAGATTAGACAACTACCACCCCTGCCAGATTAGACAACTACCACCCCTGCCAGATTAGACAACTACCACCCCTGCCAGATTAGACAACTACCACCCCTGCCAGATTAGATACCAACCACCCCTGCCAGATTAGACACCGACCACCCCTGCCAGATTAGACACCGACCACCTCTGCCAGATTAGACACCAACCACCCCTGCCAGATTAGACACCGACCACCCCTGCCAGATTAGACACCGACCACCTCTGCCAGATTAGACACCAACCACCCCTGCCAGATTAGACACCAACCACCCCTGCCAGATTAGACACCGACCACCCCTGCCAGATTAGACAACTACTACCCCTGCCAGATTAGACAACTACCACCCCTGCCAGATTAGACAACTACCACCCCTGCCAGATTAGATACCAACCACCCCTGCCAGATTAGACACCGACCACCCCTGCCAGATTAGACACCGACCACCCCTGCCAGATTAGACAACTACCACCCCTGCCAGATTAGACAACTACCACCCCTGCCAGATTAGATACCAACCACCCCTGCCAGATTAGACACCGACCACCCCTGCCAGATTAGACACCGACCACCCCTGCCAGATTAGACAACTACTACCCCTGCCAGATTAGACAACTACCACCCCTGCCAGATTAGACAACTACCACCCCTGCCAGATTAGATACCAACCACCCCTGCCAGATTAGACACCGACCACCCCTGCCAGATTAGACACCAACCACCCCTGCCAGATTAGATACCAACCACCCCTGCCAGATTAGACACCAACAACCCCTGCCAGATTAGATACCAACCACCCCTGCCTGATTAGATACCAACCACCCCTGCCAGATCTGACTAGTGCGTTATCAACTGCCCAACTGCCGACGCTGCTAGGAAGGAGGCAGGAGGAGCAGGTTTGATCGTGAGAGTGAAAGGGGTCTCGAGGTCCCGGGATGGTCCCAGACCTGGGACTGTCGCCCGGTGGTGGGTCACTGGAGGTCAGAGGTCAGAGGTCAGTGTCAGGGCTAAGCACCGGTTCTTACCGCTCCCGACCTTACACAAGTCCTGCCAGGGACAGGAAAGACTTGCCCTGCGCCTCTAGGAATGACCTTGGCTAGAATCTCTTCTCGTGACGTGGAGTTAGGGGTGAGGCGACCATTCCACGACAGTCCAAACAGCAAACTCTGTCCGGTCTCAAAGAGCATGCGTGTTGTTAGTTCACCGGGACACTCAATACCACCGTAATTCCCGGTTTTTCTAGGGGGGGAAATCCAGATTTTTAAGAGGTGGTTCCTGAGGTTGGGAAACTTTGAAAAAAATTAGGCTTACTTTTTTTTATGTAAAAGGTGTGTTGAACACGGCACCAAATTTTAGTACTTGAGCAGTTATTGTTAGTAGCTCTTTAAGATATTTAGAATGATCCTTCTCCTTGAAAATTTGGATATCCCTAGGAGCTATTCAGAGTATTCCTTGCCTGGAATTAGATGCCTCTAGGAATTATTTAAAGTTGTTCTCGCCTTTAAGGTGGGAATGAAGGAAACGCGAGAAAAGTCAGTGTTTTTGCAGTTTTTATAGCAATTTTTTTTTTTTTTTTTTTTGCCAAAATGAATCCAATATTTCTATAGTAGAATCATGAGTTTAATTTTCTTCACATGGTGATATCAGCAGTTGTTGAATATCTGTCAAGAGTGTCCTGGAAATTGATGATAACTTGTTCTCTTCATTTAAAAAGTTTGTCATCTAATGCTGCTATGCTCATGACAGATATTCAGGAAATGTTGATATCAACATGTGAAGGAAATTAAACTCTTATGTTTACACTGGAGAAATATTGCATTTATTTTACTTTTCGATGAAGGAAACATCTACCCATTGCGGCGATCTAGCTGTTTGAGGCACTCCACTTTGTTACCGTTGATAATTAGGTAAGGTTCAATAGCAAGACTTACAAGCTGGCTTAATCTATGCCAGCACATCCCTAACATCTACTGTATATATTCCCAAATTGAATTGCAGGACTTACACACTAACTTAACAAAGGATAGCGTGTCTAATACTAAACATCCAAGCATATAAAGAAGTTTGGTAACATTTAGTATAGTCTTGTAAAATCAAAGAGGTTGCCATCTCTAAAATTATATGTTTATAAATAGAAACATCAACTTTTGGCGAATAGTGTTTTCATGAAATGTTTGAAAAATCCATTTGAAAGTGCTAAAAATTGTTTCAAGTTCAAAGAAATCATTATTATGTATTTTTGAGTTCATAAAATAAAACGATATTTATACGTGAAATCGAAGTTTTTTCACGAAATATATTATTATTATTATTATTATTCGTATTTTAAAACGAAATTCATGTTTTCTAGGCAAAATTTGTTTGTTCGTTAACACGCAAATAACATTAGCGGCCATGTCGGTTCCAACTTTATAAAGTTGCAAAACACAAGGTGGACAAACAAGGACTTGAGCAATTAAAGCTTATTTGGCCCAAATTTTGGTCCAGCTGAAAATAATCTTTCCGAATCCTCAGTGACATACTTTTTCTAAACACACCCAACAACACTTCTTCCCCCCTTTCTTGTGTCTTTAAAACAACTGGTACAAAACTGAAAATTGACAACAAAACTGTGGTCAGGGGGTGAAAGGCGTCAGGCTCGAAATAGAAAGGTTTCGACGGTAATGGGACGGTCAAGTTATACGATTTAGTCGGGTACATTAGGGAGTGCATTTTAGATGATTTAGATGAACAGGAGGGAAGCCACATTACACACATTTTCTAGACCAAACCACTATTATATCTCAAACCTCATGAGTACCCCAGCAAATGTATATTTTCTTAATTAATTTAAATATGACAGAGACCTCTTTTAACCATAATCTAAAGTGCGTTATAAAGATCTCAAGAGTGTCTGACAGATGGAAGAACTAATTAGATTTGAGCTAAGAAAGGGACTTTACCCATTTTTCCCTCGTACCGTTCAAGTGTGATTTATCATTATGGTTTTTCAACCTCTCCTAACTCTAATAAAGGTGCACTTTCTCTAACCAAACCTTACCCCTCCCTTACACTTAGATGAACCCGTCAATAAGCCTAATACGAAGCTCCATAATTTAAAAAAGTTTTCACGGACAATTCTTAACATTATAAATATTTCCAATAAAGACATTAAGCCTTTATTTTAATAAACTATCACCGCGTATCACTCACAACCCATTCGTGGTTATACGCACATACACAAGCTACCCTAAATGTCTTAGTGATGAGGAATTATCATTTAGAGGAAGTGTGCCCGCATTTGCTCGTGCAGGGGGAGTGTAAAACCATTAGACGAGGTTCCGGCGACCTTTTTGAGCCCCGATCGGCTTATAAACTTATCCAAGGTAGGCTACTGCGATTGTTAAACGTTTCTTCACTCTACCTTTGTTTTCTGTTTATTATTATTATTATTATTATTATTATTATTATTATTATTAGCACCGCGTCTTACTACCCGTTCGGGTTATACGCACTTACACTAATGTGTAATGGTAGGGTGATTGTGAGATGAATAAAGGACCTACAGTTTAGCGTGGGATCCGAACCACGGTGGAGGCCTGGCATTACACACATTCACAAGATGTCTTGTCAGACGTGAAGGAAGGGTTTGGAAATCAGATAAATCTGTGTCGGGACCGAGGATTGAACCCCGGCCGCCAGCACAGGAGTCCGACACCTTACCCCTAGACCACCAGGTCACCCATTTTCCTGTCTATTCATTTTATATTTATTTCTTAAAATCAACCCACAGTAAATAAATATGTCCACAAGCTTTTCTAAAAAAAAATAATTAAATAAATAAAATGTATATTTTATATTAAAATATTTCATTTTCTTATAACATTCCCGATTGCGAGTTTAGAAGATCCAAAAGATCGACTTTTATTATACGATCGGCTGAAAATGACCGCAAAATCGACCATTTGTCGACACTTGTCTTGGAGCATTCTACTACACTGCGGATTTTGTACAGGGGATAGGCCAATCCTTCTACTCAGACTCATTTATAATAATAATAATAATAATAAAAAGAAGAAGAATTTACTCTAGTTAAATGCTCTCATACAGATTATTTCATCGGAAGCGTCTTTAACAATGTGAATTTAAATAAATTAGTCAATACAAAATTACAAATGTCGGTCCTAAATGATAAAAAAAAAGTATAACATATTGTTAAACTAACAAAAGTTTCTATTTATATTTTTACCGATTCAACAGCTCGGGTTTTGTGAACACGTTTTAACACAAGAGCTATATAACGGGCTAACCTAAGAGATTAGGAAGAGGAAGGCGCTCCCGAATAAATACTCTTCGCCCGTATTAGCGTTGAGAGGGATTAGGGAAATAAAAGTTATGAGCCCCACTTGGGAATCCCTTGCGCTGTTCACCAACCTGGGATGGATCCGAGGTTAAACTTACAAGATTGTTAATGATATGTTACAAAAGTAGGTAGGATAGTAATTGTTCCCGAGATGAGATTAGAACAAAGTAGAGTAGATAGTCACGTAAGAACACTAAACGGAATGATAATAGGAAAACCTCTAAGCCCAAGAACCGTATGAGGAATAGTTTCAAAACAACCCGTGGAACTTCGGAAAGGAAGCTCAGTACTTAAGTATGATAATTATTACTTCTGTCATTGTAACTCTCTCTAAAGTATACTTGGCTATTGTTTCATTTACTTGATGAAGTGTAAGCTAGATTACAAATGATTCGTTTAGAAAAAGAATTATAATAACAAAAGCGCTAATTAAATAGCTAATTAGCCAGATGTTTTAGTCTTATTACAAACATTATTGTAAGTTGAGATGCGTGCTTATAGCCCTTGTCACAGTTTGTAACACTGATCCTTATCTTATTAGTAGTTCTGTGAACAGTAGACCTCGCTCCCTCCATGTTATTATCGTTACTACAGTCTTACTAGTAGTTCTGTGAACAGTAGACCTCACTCCATGTTATTATCGTTACTACAGTCTTTCTAGTAGTTCTGTGAACGGTAGACCTCCCTCCATGTTATTATCGTTACTACAGTCTTTCTAGTAGTTCTCTGAACAGTAGACCTCGCTCCCTCCATGTTACTATCGTTACTACAGTCTTACTAGTAGTTCTCTGAACAGTAGACCTCGCTCCCTCCATGTTACTATCGTTACTAGTAGTTCTGTGAACAATAGACCTCTCTCCCTCCATGTTACTATCGTTACTACAGTCTTACTAGTAATTCTGTGAAAAATAGACCTCTCTCCCTCCATGTTACTATCGTTAATACAGTCTTACTAGTAGCTCTGTGAACAGTAGACCTCCTTCCATGTTATTATCGTTACTACAATCTTACTAGTAGTTCTGAGAACAGTAGACCTCCCTCCATGTTACTATCGTTACTACAGTCTTACTAGTAGTTCTTTGAACAGTAGACCTCCCTCCATGTTATTATCGTTACTACAGTCTTACTAGTTATTCTGTGAACAATAGACCTCCCTCCATGTTATTATCGTTACTACAGTCTTACTAGTAGTTCTGTGAACAGTAGACCTCCCTCCATGTTATTATAGTTACTACAGTCTTACTAGTAGTTCTGTGAACAGTAGACCTCCCTCCATGTTATTATCGTTACTACAGTCTTACTAGTAGCTCTGTGAACAGTAGACCTCACTCCCTCCATGTTATTATCGTTACTACAGTCTTACTAGTAGTTCTGAGAACAGTAGACCTTCCTCCATGTTATTATCGTTACTACAGTCTTACTAGTAGTTCTTTGAACAGTAGACCTCCCTCCATGTTATTATCGTTACTACAGTCTTACTAGTTATTCTGTGAACAATAGACCTCCCTCCATGTTATTATCGTTACTACAGTCTTACTAGTAGTTCTGTGAACAGTAGACCTCCCTCCATGTTATTATAGTTACTACAGTCTTACTAGTAGTTCTGTGAACAGTAGACCTCCCTCCATGTTATTATCGTTACTACAGTCTTACTAGTAGCTCTGTGAACAGTAGACCTCCCTCCATGTTATTATCGTTACTACAGTCTTACTAGTAGTTCTGTGAACAGTAGACCTCCCTCCATGTTATTATCGTTACTACAGTCTTACTAGTTATTCTGTGAACAATAGACCTCCCTCCATGTTATTATCGTTACTACAGTCTTACTAGTAGCTCTGTGAACAGTAGACCTCACTCCCTCCATGTTATTATCGTTACTACAGTCTTACTAGTAGTTCTGAGAACAGTAGACCTTCCTCCATGTTATTATCGTTACTACAGTCTTACTAGTAGCTCTGTGAACAGTAGACCTCACTCCCTCCATGTTATTATCGTTACTACAGTCTTACTAGTAGTTCTGTGAACAGTAGACTTCTCTCCCTCCGTGTTATTATCGTTACTACAGTCTTACTAGTAATTCTGTGAACAGTAGACCTCCCTCCATGTTATTATCCTTATTAAAGTCTTACTAGTAGTTCTGTGAACAATAGACCTCTCTCCATATTATTATCGTTACTACAGTCTTACTAGTAGTTCTGTGAACAGTAGACCTCCCTCCATGTTATTATATTAATATCTTTATTTTTCTCTTAAGCTGATAATTTTCCTTGATGATAAAGTTAACCAGATAACAAAAAACTTACTTTATTCACCAGTACTTTATATTATTGAATAATAACCGTTGCTCACGTCCTTTTATGTGTGTAGTTCCAGGGTGTCCAGCTTAAGTAAGTGTATTTTAAAATTCTTTGACTTTTCCAGTTTTTTCAGAGAGAATATTCAACTTTTCGGGTCACTGTATTCAAACGTAATTTTTATTAAGAGCACACCTTAATATATTAATATTTTTAGACACATGCCCATTTTGAGATAATGTCATTGTATGCAGGTGTTCAAAGTTATCAGCCTAAAGCGATGGACGCTGGAATGTGCGACCTATCTTCAGATTTCAGTGAGATCTTAATGTTTGGGACATTAAAAGATCGCCTTGCATCAGTACAGCATAAATAATTGTTAAAAGGCAAACTCTAAAGTAATCAATTCTCGCCCATGCACATAGTCATGACTCAACTTTGGCTAAAGACCCGCCTCGGTGGCGTAGTTGGCTAACGCGCTTGTCGTGTTGAGCTCGACTGCTGAGGACGGGGAGATCGAGGTTCGAATCTCGGTCGGGTGAACTGGGGTGGTTTTTCCTAAATGGTTTTCCATTCTCCCTCCACGCAAATGCGGGTTCACTTCCTCTAATTCAACCTTCCCAATTCCTAATCCATTAGTGTAATTAGTACTTAAAGCGTATAACCCGAATGGGTAGTAAGACGCGGTGTTAAATATTATTATTATTATTATTATTATTATTATTATTATTATTATTATTATTTGGCTAAAGACACGGGGAAGAGGGATGTAAAGACAACTTGAAAAAAATCACATGATGACCTTGATAATTGAGATTAGTATTTTCTACTGGGACAGCTGTGTCAAAATAGATCCGAAGTGTATATTAACTGGAAGAAATGTGTTATATTTAACTAATGTAAATAAAAGTTGTTTTCTTTTTTTAGAAAATATGTAAAACTTCTAGAAATATGATCTAATTCCCCGACTTTTCCGTGACATTTCCCTGACCAAGCAAATTCTCTAACTTTCCCTTGTTTTGCAGGTCGCCGGGCACCCTAAGTTCCATGGCCTAAGTTCAAAGAATGTCACTGCTAAATTTGGTTAAAATTGGTCCACACGTTTGCAATAAATGCGGAACAGACAGACAGACAGACAGCGAAATCCAAAAGGGTCGATTTAAAATAGGACTTTACTTCGCTCAATCAATAGCGTCATTATTGTAAACAACCCTTTGTTTTGTAGCACCTCATGATTATGTCAGCACACGACTTACAAACTAGCTTAATAATTGTATAACATACACAACAGCCAGTCCCCCGGCAGTCAATTCTATCACTGTGAAAAGGAAAAGCTCCAATTTCACCAAGGATAATATTTTCGGCCATGTCGGGAATCGAACCAATAAACCTTAGCCCAACAGGGTGACGTTCTAACTAATGAACCAAGGTGTCCAACATTTTTCCTATTCCATTCAACTAATGGGGCAGAGTTGAGAAAGGTGGAGTTTAGAAAAATGAGCACGTGTTCACGCGGAGGATAAGTGGGAAACTATTTACAAACAAAAAACTTTCCGGTACACCCGACCAAGACTTGACCCCCAACACAAACAAACCAGATCACTGATGAAGTTTGTTATGGTGTTTAAGTAAGTTTGTAAGTTGTGTGACGGTGTTAGCTATAGGTTCAGAAAGTGCTAATTGAATATTCCCAGCAATAAGAATTATGAAGTGTGAATTACAAATGGGTATATCTGACAACTAGAAAAAGTTATTTAAATCTACTTTCACCTATTCATACGTCAAGTCATGTGATTTGAAGCTCGAAATTTTGATAAGTGTATTATCAAAACATATAAAATATAAATAATAATATAAAAGGTTATCAATGTTGACAAAAAAATAATATTTGTATTTTTTAAAAGTTGCTCCAAATGTCCATTCATAAGAAAATCACGGTATATCTTATATTGTCACCCACTCGGACCATTATAAACAGGACGCAGCGGCAACGCTAAGCGTCACGACGCGGCTGAGTCTCCCTCAGACGCCGGTCTAAGCTTGAAGCCGCTACCAACGTCGTAAAAGTTCAGACATCTATAGCAATGGTGTGATTAAGGAAATGAGGATAGAGGTATTTAAAGTTAATTTTCTAAGCTAGTAGATTTTATCGACACACGACTTACAAGCTAACCTAACTTATTATAGTATGGTACGTATAATATTGCACAACTATCCCTAGCTCCAAGACCAGGGCTGTTAAACCTACGGCACGCTGTATTGATTTCTGTCCAAAGTTGTTTTCCTCCGACTCTATGAATTCAATGCAACAATAAAATAAAACTATTACCAACTAATTTATTGGTCACTTACTAATGTAAAAAAAAGGTCATCAAACTTGTACCTTGTAAAGCATGTAATTTCTAAAATGTTATTAGAAAAGTTTAATATTGTTTCTTTATCTTTGTAAAAACAATTAGTATACATAATATAGTTAAGTAATTATTTTATAAAATTATATAATAACTCGCTTTGCCCCAAGTGAGCTATCTTTGCAAGTGAATGTAATTCCAGCGTTGTTTTGAAATTTAAAAATGTGTAGAAAATGTACAAAATTTACCTAAAATCAAAAAATCTAGCTCTATCTAAGGTATAACCGATGGAGATACGACAGAAAGTAATAGGACCAAACTTGTAGATCTCGTCAAATCCGCAACTGCTGGTGCAATCCGTCCTATAACCATCAAGTTGTTTTTAGCACCGCATCTTACTACCTGTTCGGGTTATACGCAAACGTACTAATTATGCTAATGAAGTAGGGATGAGGAAGGTTGAATTCAGTGGAAGTGTACCCGCAGTGACATGGAGGGAGAGTTGAAAATCATTTAGTAGGTACACCAGACCAGGATTCAAACACCGATCTCCCTCTCATCGGCAGTCTAATCTACCGCGAGATTGACTTCTTAGATCGTACGACCACCGAGGCAGGCATTAAATTAACTTGACGGGGTTTGAAATAACCTAACACAAGTGTTGAATTTTTGTTTTTGAAATAGTGAGTTGTTTTTTTTGGTGTGAAAACAATTAATTTCACCTCAAATATTTTGTTTTCAAATGAAAATATTACGGCGATGTCTGCTCCAAACAAAGCCGAACCGAAGGTTTAAGTAGACTTTATCTGGGTTTTTTTTTGTACCAGACGTATTTATTCAGCCCTCCCCCGTCCGAGGGAACTAACACGCGAATTTGATGTCTCAAACCCAACTTTGAAGTGAGAAACTTCTTCTCCTTTCCAATCTCCTATTTTCCTCCCCACCCTTAATCTTATTGGTTTGGCGAGAATGGCCGAGATTATACGAAGAAACACGAACAAATTTCCCGCCAACGAAGAGTTTAGAGAAGAACTCGGTAGTATCAGGGTAACAGGAAACTACAGAGCGGTCTCACCATCCGCCCGGACAGATCGTCTGATCGAATGACAGAAAAATTACTTGGGACGAAATATCCTCTGTTAATGGCAGTTCTGAAGATTAAAACCCAACAACCGTTAAATATCTTTAGTTGTGATTTTGTTAAAAAAATTTTTTTTTTTTTAAGGGGATACTTTGTGTTTCTAGCCATTTACTTTGATCTAAAAACTGCTACATTTCTGGTTAAATATTCATGAAGAGGATTTTTTATTTTGTTGGATTATAAAACTTAAATTATTTATTATTATTATTTAGCACCGCGTCTTACTACCCGTTCGGGTTATACGCTTAAGTACTAATTACGCTAATGGATTAGGGATTGGGAATGTTGAATTTAGAGTAAATGAACCCGTAATTGTGTGGAGGGAGAATGGAAAACCATTTAGGAAAAACCACCCTCAGTTCACCCGACTGAGATTCGAACCTCGATCTCCCCGTCCTCAGCAGTCGAGCTCAACACGACTAGCGCGTTAGCCAACTACGCCACCGAGGCGGGTGTATAAAACTTAAAATTCAAGTATTTTTTATTAATGACAAAGTGATAACAAAATGATGGAAATGTATGGGTAGGGAAAATACCGCAAGTGAGGCCAAGAAAGAGATGGAAGGAGCAGATAACAGAAAGTGTTCAAGTGAGAGGAGAAGAATGGAAGAAATTAAAAGAGGAAGAATAGTAGAAGGACACTAAACTAACCCTGCCCCAGACTGGAAACAGTTGATGATGATGATGATAATACGTGAGGTTTATCCACAGGACCAATCCCGGGAACAGAATCAAGCTATCACATAGACTCGATACAGTAACAACTAGTGAATTATGGTCCTAGATACGAGACGAACCAGGATATCTCATTGGTGGGCAATGTGTCCAGGTTGTCATTTTACATTTAATTGAATTAAAATTCAAAGTTTTTAATTCTATATTGATACCTTCCCACCTATATTTTGGCGCGATTTGAAATATAACTTCTTAAATACCGCGTGATTCGTGGCCGTCTTCAACGCATTTCAGCGCCCCCTTAAGGTGGGAGTGTAGGGGACGCGAGAAAGGGTCAGTGTTTTTTGCGGTTCTTAGAGAAAAACATATTATTGACTAAAATTAGTAAAATATTGCTCCGGTAAAAACGTTTAGTTTAATTTTCTTCACATGTTTATATCAACAGTTCCTGAATATCTGTCACGAGCATAGCGGCATTAGATGAGAAACCTTTTAAATCAAGAGAAAAAGTTGTCATTAAATTCCAGGACCTCCTTGACAGATATTCAAAATTGTTGATATCAACATGTGAAGAAAATTAAACTATATGCTTGTACTAAAGAAATATTTTATTTATTTTGACCAAAAAAATTGTGTTTTGCTACAAAATCTGCTAAAATACTGACCTTGTCTTTCGTCTCCTACATCCACGCCTTGAGACAAGTGCCCAGGAATATAATAAAATGCTGTCTTATATAACAGTTCACAAAAGTTCCTCTAGGGATCGTGTACAGTGTAGAAGTTACAGTCCAATTTCCACAGAAAGAGTGTTATTTGACATATAAAAAAAAGTCACTAGATCTTCTTTCTTAAATTCATGCGTCAAGTTCACGTGATTGACAGCTGTCACTTTAGATAGGTAGTGTAAGTACCTACAAAACAGCATCACTTATATATAAAAAATATTATTAAAGTTGACCTCAAAAAATAAAACGTGTTTGTATTTTCTAAAAGTATCTTCCTTGAAAATTTAAACTGTACTTAATACTGTGTTAGATATTATCATAATTTTATCTTCGTGGGTATTTCTGCAAGGAAAGCGATTATGATAATCCATAAAAATGTAGTTTACGTTGATTTGTATTTAATGATGTATTTTACGAATATTGTTGATTTATTTTAACCGACTCGATTAACAGGACTGATATTAACGTGATTAAAATTTTAATATTCATATAATAATGACTTGAACACTTTAAAGATGAACTATTACTCCTTAAAAGGACTTTGGTGACGGCATTTATTATCAGCCCGACTTGTCATGGTTAGTTATTAAATTCTAAACAAACGTGTTCATCACACACACACACACGCACACACACGCCTTCAGGCCAGTTCTCACATATCATTACAACTAACAAGTATGTCCGATTCAGTCACAATGAAGCTGAAAATGAAATTATACTTGTTCTCACCATTCAGTGAATTGAGTTCAATATGTAGGTCTACAATCCGGTTAACCTGAGATTTAGCAGTCTTATCTAACTTATTATTATTAGCACCGCGTCTTACTACCCGTTCGGGTTATACGCACTTACGCTAATGTGTAATGGTAGTGTGATTGTGAGATGAAATGGAGGACCTACAGTTTAACGTGGAATCCAAACCACGGTGGAGGCCTGGCATTCCACACATTCACACTTTTCTAACTTGATTACACTATGAATCTATATTATAAACCAAACCATAGTGGAAGGTAAGTTTTTTACTTTTCAAGGTAAACGAGTGTACAGATTTTTTTTTGTTTTTGTTTTTAAGCCACTCGGAGGATTCATTATTATATTTACTATATACCACATGAAGTAATTGTTTGCATTAAATGTTCACATCTATTGTTGAGAGAATGCATGAAAGATGTACCAACTTATTTTTATTAATTTTGCTATTAATTTCGTTCAATATTTTTCCTACTTTTTGCACATGTAACTGTTTAATGTTTTTACATATTATAGAGACACAACGTCCCTAGTTCAGTTCATTACGTCGCACTCTGGTTTAAGAAGGACCGGAATAGCTATATCATTGGAAAGGGGGCGACTATATGACCCGCTCACTCCATATTTCGAACATATCACGCCTGATAAGAGTGTAGGTAGGCCTTATCTCGACGTTGGCGCCGCGACGCTACGAGGTGTCCGACCCAGCCTAAGCACCAGCCCTCCCCGGTAGATCAGCTCCCAACTTCACGACCAATCAGCATCGAGATGATCGGTTAAACCCTCGTACCAAAATGTTCGTTGTAAGTGTATTAATTTACTTTCAAAACATAAATTTGGTAAATAATTATAATAAAACGTAAATATTCAATCAGCTTTACACTTTTAAAATCCTTATCTCCGTCAGTTTCTTCACGTTTAAGTAGAAATGTTTTTAGTTTAATGATTGTACTTTTGAAATTCCGGCTTCCAGGTGCACATGTTCGTGCATAGAGGCCGCTAATTTTTAAATTTTCAAACGTCTGCATGCGGTTGATATACGCAATGCTCATGACAAACAAACTCTTCATTTTATTAATATATATATATAGCTAAGTAGATAGATTAAAAAATAAATAAAAACGTTATTAAGGATTATTTTCTGTTTACTTTTTTTTAGCTGCCAAAGATAAGATAACTTGTGATTTTTTTTAATCTTATTTATGTTATGCTTAAAAAACTAATTACTATTACTATAAAAATTCACAGCCTGAAACTGTGAGTGACCTGTATTAAGGCGTTGGGTTCGCATTGCACTTGGTTAACGTTGACGGTTAAGTAAGTATTTGACCCCCAGACGGGTGCATCAGGGTTTTGGTTTTCTAAATGTGATTTTTCCCTGTGAATCTTACAGCCTTTATATACGAAAATTCTGATGCACTTACCCTCAAATATCCTCCTCTACCCTTTGGATGAAGTCGTTAATAGAGCGGTTTATGAACAAATGGATAAATTAGTTTAAAAAGAGTTAAAAAGTTGTATTAATTTAAAGATTAGGTAACAAACCCACAGGAAAATAAATAACAAATAAAATATCCCGGAAAATGAAAGCAATGTTAATATCCTAATTTTCCACATTAGAAATATTTTCTAAATATCAGGGAGTTGTCATTGACTCCGCTTTGAAGCACTTCTTTATATTTAGGAGATAAAAAAATGGTATGATTAAAATCGTACCAGATTAAGGATTTATGGTGGATCGAGTTCGGTTAAAAGATAGAGATAGCTATATTCTTTTACAGACAATATTAAAGTGTCATAAATTATTATTATAATTATGTCGTTGATATTTGTGTGAAATTTAAGAAAATTTTCTCATTTTTCCATGTAATTACAAAGCACCCCCTTAACATGATTTTTAAAACAATCCATGACGTCAGTCTGCAAGTGTGCTATACCAACCAACCAACCAAGTGGCCGCAGTATGTTGGGGAGATAGTGCCAATTTCCGCGGCTAGAGTGTGTCACGTAGTCCGCACAACAAACCTCTGGCCGTTAATCTCAGTTTTCTAAACCGGAGCCGCTACTTCTTAATTCCAGTGGCTCCTCATTTGTCCTCACAAGGCTGAGTAAGTTAACTCCATCCAAAAATCACTGCTTACACAGAAAATTTGGAAGCGCCGGGGATCAAACCTGAGACTTGGATATGTATCCGTGAGTTCTGACCACTAAGCCACAGAGGCAGACAAATTTTAAAAAATAGTTTCAATAATGAAGCAATCAAATAAATAATATATTCTAAAAAAAACTTTACAAACCTAGATTTTTTTATCTTATAAACTAATAATTTGATTTTCTAAAATAAATTAATGGTAAAATGTGCATTGGAAGTGAATTGTTATAATTATAATTATATAGGTAATTTTTTTTTAAATATTCCAAGCGTAGATGAATATGTTCTAGGTGGAATAGGAGAATTAATTAATACTAAGCTAGCTTTATAATGTATTTAGTTTGAATCATAATTTACTTCAATTTAAGTTTGAAAGCATAACGTATCTTTGTAATGTATTTATGTTAACCTCGAATGTAATAATTTAAATTTAAATTCATTAAGCTGCAGTTGAAATGTATTTACTTATAGCTCAAATTTAATATGGGCTAAATTTGAATTCTTATTCAAGTGAATTTGGGATTAAAAGAAAAATGTATTTCAACTTAAACAGTATTTTTATTATTTAAGTTCTTGAAGTGGCATTTGAATGTAATTTATATTATAATACAAATTTAATATAACTTACATGTTTAGTATATCAGAGTAAATTCAGATTTAAATTATTTTCCATATTAATTGACAAATCACCTGCACCAGTGGGTCTTACGGTATGGGCGTGCCGAGAAATCTAAGGTTTTTCTCTCCCTAAATAGTTTACGACTTTCCCTCGACGCAAATGCGAATACATTCTATCTAAATTATACCTGCCTCCACCCTACTCCATTAGTATAAATATGCGGGCAGCCCGGATGAGTAGGTATAGTCGATTTTGGTAGGAAGAACAGTAGAAGTTGGTGAAAGTTACTCAAACAATCTTAATATGTTCATACATCAGTCATGTTTTCCGAAGTTGTCACTTTTTATAGGTATTATGGATACCTATAAAATAACACAAATAATATATTAAATGTATTATGGTTTGTATTTCTTGCCTTCTTCCAAACAAAATCAGGCTATAGTATCGCACGGCGCACACAGAAAAACAAATAAAATAAGGATTAGTTTGTCAGTAGAGGATGAGGAAATTGAAAGTGTGACTTTAGATGGATATTATCAATCCTACCTATAAAATAAAACTAATGATATAGTAAAATGTGATAAATGTTGATCAAAAAACAAATCTTTGTATCCAAACAGTTGTTTCCTGCGTGTTCTTACAGTATCCAACCCCTGTGGATGCTAGCCAGTAGTGCTCTCTGGCGGTGTTATGTCGATGCTAGTATACCTGACCAGGCAACAACTCCTGTAGATGCTAGCCAGTAGTGCTCTCTGGCGGTGTTATGTCGATGCTAGTATACCTGACCAGGCAACAACTCCTGTAGATGCTAGCCAGTAGTGCTCTCTGGCGGTGTTATGTCGATGCTAGTATACCTGACCAGGCAACAACTCCTGTAGATGCTAGCCAGTAGTGCTCTCAGGCGGTGTTATGTCGATGCTAGTATACCTGACCAGGCAACAACCCCTGTGGATGCTCTCAGGCGGTGTTATGTCGATGCTAGTATACCTGACCAGGCAACAACCCCTGTGGATGCTCTCAGGCGGTGTTATGTCGATGCTAGTATACCTGACCAGGCAACAACCCCTGTGGATGCTCTCTGGCGGTGTTATGTCGATGCTAGTATACCTGACCAGGCAACAACCCCTGTGGATGCTCTCTGGCGGTGCTATGTCGATGCTGGTATACCTGACCAGGCAACAACCCCTGTGCTTACCTGTGGTCCGACTTGAAGCACATCAAAGAGCTGCTAGCCTACCTTGGTGTTGTTTTTTTGTGACGGGCTGGCTTGAGAACGAATTTTGAAACCTACAAATAGGAGAAAAGCAGTTTTTATGGCCTGTTCGAGTCTTGACGTCGGAGAAAAAAAAACACTTTATTTTTTTAAATAGTGTTGCAGAGACAATCTTGAGTAACCAACGACTTTTCATAGCAGGCTGAACATTTAAAATCTACTTTGAAAGCGCACAAATTTAGAATACAGGGAAGTCTGGCGTAAACCAGCTTGAGCCCGTGGCTCAGTGGAAAGAGAGGTCCGATACAAGTCTAGGAGACATTGATTCGACTCCAGCAGGTGCTGGTTTGTCGTGCTATAAAATTATTACATAAATATCTAGGAGCTAGATCTGGGTGTGTATTATTATATTATTATTATTATTATTATTATTATTATTATTATTATTATTATTATTATTATATATTATTATTATTATTAGCACCGCGTCTTACTAAGTGTTCGGGTTATACGCACTTACGCTAATGTGTAATGGTAGGCTGATTGTGAGATGAAATGGAGGACCTGCAGTTTAACGTGGGATCCGAACCACGGTGGAGGCCTGGCATTCTCCACATTCACAAGATGTCTTGTCAGAGGTGAAAGAAGGGTTAGGCAATCAGATAAATCTGTGCCGGGACCGAGGATTAAACCCCGGACCTCCAGCACAGAGGTCTGTCATCTTACCCCTAGACCACTGGATGTGTGTGTAATATTAGACGTACTGTCCTGTTAGTAAGCCCTGTTATCGCCCGCTTCAGTGACCGAATGGTCTAAGGCGTCCTTTTCATGCGAAGTCTCATCTACAGAGTCCGTAAGCTCCGCATGGAAAACACGTACACACAGTCCGTATACGTAATCACGTGACCATGCCAACCAATGAGAAAGTTGGAAACAACGTCAAATTAAACTCTTCTAAAGAAAATGTTCTAGAGCTAAACCCAAGCAGACGATATCACAGCTGAACAATTATTATTAACATAATTAACTACACAACATATTATATTTTGAAAAAAAAAAAAAAAAAGTCCAGGAAAGGTCACATATGAAAGGTAGGTTAAGTGCAGTCACAAATAATATACATATATATAACATGAGCTAGTTGGTCTAATTGCTAATATGTCATTTTGTGTTTTCATTTCGATGCGCGCGCACGCCTACTTTGCTATGATTGGTAGTCCTTAACAGTCCGTATCGACTAGTCCTTAGAAAGTTATGAGTCAACTTGTACGGAGTGATAAGGAGTAAGGAATTGAGGATAAGGACTCTGTAGATATTGCACTATGTTTAGTGGGGAGTCGGTCTTTTACGGAGTACAACAGTAGCCCCATGGTTTCTTTGGTGCTGGCTGACAGCTCTGAAAAGTTACCAGACCAAATTATGTATCCCTACGCTGAACCATATGGTCTGCAAAAACATGTGTTTAGCAGCTGTCACTTCTGACGGTCAAAATTTAGGTATATACCTAAATGTTGACTGTGAGCTGTCAGTCAGCACCAGAGAAGTCACGGGGCTACTGTACTAAACATAAACAGTTTTATCAGTTATTTTAAAAATTAAAATGTTATTTTATTTAAGTATTATTAACGTTTGTTTTAGTGTTTAGTTGCGAAATTAATGGGATATTATGTATTAATCACAACTTGTGAATGTGGGGAATGCCAGGCCTCCACCGTGGTTCGGATTCCACGTTAAACTGTAGGTCCTCCATTTCATCTCACAATCACCCTACCATTACACATTAGCGTAAGTGCGTATAACCGAACGGGTAGTAAGACGCGGTGAATACTAATAATAATAATAATAATAATAATAATAATAACTTGAAGCAGATGTTGTGTTATGTTGACACGTGTTACCACCAAACTTCAGCGTAGTCTGAATTCGGCCTTAGTCCGTTCGTGTTTGTTTTTCATCCTCCGCAACCCCGACAAGCTACAGGACGTACTGAAACCGGTTCGACTGAGCGGGATCCTACGAAGGATAAGTCCAAGACGATGGCACTGCGGGTAAACGTGACATGATCATCCACCTGACCGAAGAAACCGGTCCAGCACTACCCCCTCCCTCTACCCTCTTTACCCTCTGAGATTAACTACAGGAAGCTGTGCAGAGGACGGAAGAACTCCTCGGTCCTGTGACGCCATTTCCTCCGTGAAGGGTGCAGATTTACTGACAGTTAATGAGGTAATTAGTGTGAGTCATGACGCTAATGATTCCTGTAGAGGGCCATACAAACGCAATATGTTTTAAAGTCTGGGAGCCGCTCCGGTGGTCGAATGGTTCAAGGTTGCGTTCACACTCGGAAACTGCGCGAGTGCTCGAGATCTAGAGGCGAATCGAGTCTTAGCAGCTGCTCGAACTAGACTCGGAGATTTTTACAAAACTTAAAAAACTTTTAGTGCTCAGAATATCCAATGTTTTCTAAAAATTCCAAGTTTAGTTAATTTCAATTTTAAGATATTATTTCATATGAAACCGACTCCTTCAATATTTCATTTTGTCTAATTTAAAAAGAAATAAGTAGCAAAAGAATGTATATTGTTTTTATTTAAGAGGATATGCGTGGATCATTAGAAATCCAACTTGTGCTCAGAGGAATGTGTATTCAGGCTAAAAGGCGGTAGACTACAAACAAAGCAGAGTAGCCTGAACACACTTTCTCTAGGCGAGGTTTTTTTTATCATCAAATCTATGTAAAATCATATTTTAGGTGTGATTTATGCTCCGAATAAACTCAAAACATTAGAAAATCCCACGAAAATGTCGTGTTGGTTACCTCAAAATAAATCCAATACAGCCGGTGATTTTGTAATTGATTGGAATCATACAAATGTAAATATCTTCTCATGTATTCTATTATTCTTATGAATAAAATATTCTGAAATCGGCTATCAGTAAGCAACCATAAAATACTCTTCAGATATCGATTTAGAACAAAATCGTTAAGAAGATTAAAAAAATCGCTAAAAATCAGATATTTGTAAATTATCTTGAAAACAAATTACAATGTTATATTTATTATCACATCTAAATATATAATTTGAACAAAATCCATTGAACCGTTTCGACTGTAGCCTCAAGTATCGCAGAAAGACAGACAGACAGACACAGAAACGTATGACTTTTTTTTAGCTCGAGGTACGTAAAACGTCATGATCAAGTGCGGGAAGGGTCCATATTTACTATAAGAACTTTTATTGGTCAAGGTATAGTATAATTTACTGACGGAACCCCTCCTCCCCCTCCAATCCTAGAAAGATTAGCTTTCTACGCTCTTCCCTCATAATATCATGATCGAACAATTTTCACGACTACAAAAGAATCGGTGACCTGGTGGTTTAGGGGTAAGGTGTCTGACTTCTGTACTGAGATCCGGGGTTCAATCCTCGGTCCCGGCACAGATTTATCTGATTACCAAACCCTTCCTTCACCTCTGACAAGACGTGTATTAATCACAACTTGTGAATGTGTGGAATGTCAGGCCTCCACCGTGGTTCGGATCCCACGTTAAACGTAGGTCCTCCATTTCATCTCACAATCACCTTACCATTACACATTAGCGTAAGTGCGTATAACCCGAACGGGTAGTAAGACGCGGTGCTATAATAGTAATAATAATAATAATAATAATAATAATAATAATAATACAAAAGAATCGCTTTTTGCAGAAAGGGCTTCAGTCAAAACCAAGTAATTTCTGTGAATACCTGTAGAGAGGGCTTCGATCACTACTGAAGTACTCTCTGCAGGGAATTAAGGAAACAACTTTTTTCTACTGAGCGATAAAACCTGTAGCACAACTTCCTTCGGAGGGGAAATCAAGCCGTGGGTCCTCCGCGCTCACTCATAGAAATTCTCGTGTGCTGATACAATCAGTCGGTTCAGAAAGTGCACCTCAAATAAAATAAATAATTTAATTTTTATTTTCTCTTATAGAAAGTAAAAGTGTTTCTTTCATTTTTTTCAAAATCTTGTAGAAATTCAAATTAATCTGTTGATTATGTCAATAAAAAGTTACAGTAAATTAACATTGTTGAGAGGGAAGGTCGGAAGAATACAACAATTATAACATTTTACTATTATTTTGTATCGGTATTGATCATATGTATCAAAAGTAAAAGCTGCATATCACATGACTTGACGTATGAATATATTAAAGTGGTGTAAGTAACTTTTGAAAGTGTCAAAACACTTTCCTTTCGAACGTGTTTATACTTTATATAACAGTTACGAACGTTACTATATCTACTTTAATATACACATTCATACGTCAAATATCTGATCTGTAGCTTTAATCTTTTATGGATGGTATCAATTCTGACAAAAAAAAAAGAGTTATTTTACCTGTTTTCATGTAAAACGTAGAAACATATGTTTGTATTTTCTAAACCAAAGTTTTCAATCGCGAGTTTAATATTAGCTATTTATTTTAAATTCTAGTTTATTTCAAAGAAAAAAAAACCTCATCCCAGTAGAGGATGTTAGGAGAGGCAAAATTAGAGTAACACCATAACACAGGACGAACACATTTCAAAGGGACATACGAACCTGTTTAAAAACTAATTTAACTTTGGAAAGCAATAATAAACATACAAACTTTTCATCAGAATAGAAATATCTGAGAAACAGGAAGAATTAAACCCCAAAAAAACTTGTTTTAGACAAAAATTGGAGTCGAACCAGACGCCCTTAGACCTATAGTCGGTCTCCTTAACCACAAATAAGAACCGTCACCTACACATTCAAAGTGTCTAAAGAATACCAACTTATTAAAAACTGTGTATTCGGCCTAGTAGGTTATGGAGACGACGACGCGTATCGGCGCCCACGAGTTATCCGACGCTTTTAACGGCAGGGATGCCTGGCGACGCCGAGAGTCGGATACTCTCGTCCCCCGCGTGGGAGCGTTGAGTGCCAAGGCATTATGGCCTATAATCACAACTACAGTGTTTTCCTTGAAACGCAGGAGTCTCGAATATTAAAATAACGCGCGCCCAGAAATGTTGTAGGTTAATTGTATTTTTTGTTTGAGGTTCAAGAGGGGGAAACTATCTTAATGACTCTGTCACAATTACTTTTTAACGTTGAGTCTTACTACCCGTTCGGGTTGTACGCCTACGTACTAATTACTATACTTAAATCTAGAACAGACACAACATCCAGCCCCCGGCCGTTAATTTATTCACTGTGAAATGTGAAAACAACATTTCATCAATTATACATTTTTCGGCCATGCGGGGAATCGAACCCGGGATCTTTAACTCCGAAGGCAGAGACTCTACCAACTGAGCTGATGTTGAAATCATGGATATCAGAGATGATTTCCTCACATTCGTCCCAGTTTATGATATGACTGGTGCTGGCATTGCTGATACAATAAAATTACAAATTTCACGTTTTGGACTTGATCTTCAGAATGTGCGAGGCCAAGGCTAAGATGGAGCCTCAGTAATGCGGGGAGCATTTACTGGTGTGCAAGCAATCATAAAACGTGATTTCCCTAAAGCAATATGTACTCACTGCTCATCTTATTGCCTAAATCTGTGTTTAAGTGACGCTGCCAAAACACCTGATATTGTAGAGAAACAATTGCGAATGCAAGAAGTCGGCAGTTTTTTTAGGGCTTCAGCAAAGCGTGCCAAAGCTTTGAAAGATATTTTAGTGGCAGCAGGAGAGGGCAATACTGTCCTCCACAAATACTTCGAAACAAGATGGGTGGAGAGACACGATGCTGTTTCAGTATTCCATAAATGTTTCGAGTGTATCATTGAAGCATTGGAAAGTATTATGAGCAACGAAGCAGAGTCAAATGGCAACGCTACTTCTCTTCACACATGTTTATGTAAGTTTGAATTTATCATCACTCTTACTGTTATGTCAAAAATGCTATCCATGACATACATAAAATCAAAATATCTACAAAAAGAATCTGTAGATATAAGTTCAGCTTTGGTTAAAATTAGTATGACAGAAAAGTTTTTTGCCGACGTGAGCAAAAGTGGAAAAGAAGAATTTAAAAAACTGTTTACAAAAGCTGGAGACATATCTCATCAATTAGAAGTTCCTACAAAAGGTCCAAGAACAGTAGGCACTCAAGAGGTACAGATCAAATGTTGAAGCCGAAACCCCAGAAGAATACTACCCAAGGATTGTGTTCTATCCTTATTTGGACGAGATATTAGCTTCATTGAAAGGGAGATTTTCAAACCATAGGGATCTATTAAGAGGACTTGACTGTTTAATCCCAGTAAACGCTGTCAACAAAAAGTTACCGGCTTTGGAGTTTTACAAGGATGATATGCAGCACACCAGCAGAGATATATTGGAAGTGGAATGGAGCCTTTGGGCATCACACAGCAAAGCTACAGACTCTCCAAAGCTAAAGAATGCTGTCGACACATCAACATTTTTAGATCGAGAAATGTTTCCTAATCTGACAATTCTATTAACAATTTTGGCAATAATACCGGTGACCACATCATCCATTGAAAGGTCATTCTCGACTTTGAAAAAGACTTTAGAATTACCTGCGCAACAGCACAGGTGAAGACAGGCTAACGTATTTAGCTTTAATGACTGTACATAGAGACATAAAAGTGAATATCTCAAAAATTATCAATCACTACAATCAAAGCAATAAAAGATGCTCTTTCACTTAAGGGTTTGTGACTTTGTGGCTTGTGTTAATAGTTTTTATTCACCTTATTTGGTTTATTTTTATTTTTTTGACATTATGGTTTCCCAAGATTTTAAATGCCACTGTTGATAATATAATAAATATTTAAACACTATTTCTTCCATTTGTATTAGTTTTATTTAAAATTACTACTATGCTAAATACTGTATAACTATTTATAATTATAAAGTTAAAGAATAGTTGTAAAAATCGTACATTGTTACTATGTGTTAAGAATTATTAAACATAATTCTAAATTGTGTAAGCCTCCATATTTTATTTTATCCTTATACTAACTAACGTAATGGCCAAACTAAATGCCTATAAAGTATGAAGTATTCCTCTTACAAGCTAAATCACTGGTTAGTGGTTAATAATTATTATGATAATCTAAAACTATGATTATTGCTGAGAATTGAGAAATATAGTTTCTTTAAATATTTTCAAAAATAGACTTTCAGATATTGAGGCCCCCCCCCCCCCTAAACTTGAATCCTGCATACGCCACTGTGTTAGGGTAGAGGAAGTGTACCCACATTTGCGTGGCGGAAGAGTGGAAAACCATTAAGGGAAAAACTACTATCTGTACACCCGACCGGTATTCGATCCCCTCCTCTACTTCACTATCACGGGCAAACAAAACAAGATGATGGATCAAATATACAAGTTATTTAAGAAGTTAATTACAGTTATAGCTGCATCTAAATATTAAATTATTTAAATTGAAAAATTACACTTGGGCACGATAGTAAGAATATGAGTGAAGATTGACCCTGGGCACGGTAAATAAGAATATAAGTGAAGATTGACCCTGGGCACGGGAAATGAGAATATGAGTGAAGATTGACCCTAGGCACGGGAAATGAGAATATGAGTGAAGATTGACCCTGGGCACGGTAAATAAGAATATGAGAGAAGATTGACCCTGGGCACGGGAAATGAGAATATAAGTGAAGATTGACCCTGGGCACGGGAAATGAGAATATGAGTGAAGATTGACCCTGGGCACGGTAAATAAGAATATGAGAGAAGATTGACCCTGGGCACGGGAAATGAGAATATGAGTGAAGATTGACCCTGGGCACGGTAAATAAGAATATGAGTGAAGATTGACCCTGGGCACGGTAAATGAGAATATGAGTGAAGATTGACCCTGGGCACGGTAAATGAGAATATGAGTGAAGATTGATTCTGGGCACGGTAAATGAGAATATGAGTGAAGAATGACCCTGGGCACGGTAAATAAGAATATGAGTGAAGATTGACTCTGGGCACGGTAAATGAGAATATGAGTGAAGATTGACCCTGGGCACGGTAAATGAGAATATGAGTGAAGATTGACCCTGGGCACGGTAAATGAGAATTAGAGTGAAGATTGACCCTGGGCACGGTAAATAAGAATATGAGTGAAGATTGACCCTGGGCACGGGAAATGAGAATATGAGTGAAGAATGACCTTGGGCACGAGACGACGACTACTGGCTAGCTAAATTGAGAGAGCATCACCAAAGGTCCTGGATTCGATTCCCACGACCAATTTAAAGAATAAAACAAGACGAGTCTGCCGATGCGAGTAATGGATGCACTTATAAAGTTGTGAGGCTCAGTGAACCAATTCTTACGTTCTACTAAAAAACAGAAAATATACGTTCATTGTTCCATCTGTCTAATTTACATAGGAGCAAACGTTTTTCACAGTTAGCTACTAAAACAATGTTCATATATTCATACGTAAAGACATGTGAACTGCAACTGTAACATTTTATAGAAAATACCTATGAGGTAATACTACTACTACTAATAATATTTCAGTCTTGGCAACATCACTCGTAGCCCAGTAGTGGAGATAGTATCCAGTACTGATGTACCGTTGTCCAGGGACGCCCGAACGTACTAATTGTACATCCTTTCCGTGGAGGTTCATTCCATGTCCCGATGAGTGTGTGACACACTTAAACCTGACTTAAGACTAACTAACCAAACCCTGGTAACCATTGATGTAATTCACCTTTCGGGGAAAATACTAAAGGTTCCCACCGAGAATCGAATCCCAGGACCCCTAGACTCACAGTCAGGTGCACTGACCACTACGCCACGGGGCCGGTTAACAATATTGTGAAGTACAGTGTTAACAATGTTGGAGCGCGAAAGAATATGTAAAAGTTCCTTCATGCCAAAATACTACTATACAGAAAGCTTCAGGGTTGATACACTTTCCAAGTTTTAACATACCCTGACTTTCACAAGTATTAAAAATTTAAAAAATTTAAATTACATTTCCCAGAATTCTACATACAAAGCTATAATTGAAAAAAAAGCTTTTTATTTTTCTGTTTTCTGTCAAATCACTAACACACCTAGGTACTAAATATACTAATGTGTTAGGATGATTGAGTTTAGAGGAAATGTATCTGCATTTACGTGGAGCAAGAGTGGAAAATCATTTAGGTTAAAAAAAAAACCACCCTCAGTGCACCTGACCGGGATCAAACCCCGATCTCCCCGTTTTCGGCAGTGTAGTCTATCAAAGCGGGTCAGTAATATTATTAAAGACAAATATGTCTGTGCTCTTCAGGAAAGCGCATTAATATTAGATGAAACTAGTTCTTCTCTTGAGTACCAAACTTGCTCTTCAGAGTAAAATCACAATTTTTTCTTGGTATTTTTGAGTACAGCCATTATTACCATATAAACTACACCCTATATACAGTACATGTTTTTACTTTCTAGCAACACCTAGGGGAGAGTAAGTGTTGTGAACGTAAAAAATAAATAAAAATGCTCTTGTGATTTTGGTGTCGACGTTTCATGACCCCCTGAAACAGAAAAAGTTGTTTTCACGATGTCGTCTGTCTGTAACAAGAGCCAAAACAATCTTACCAATTGGGTTGAGCTTGGTATCTAGGGTTTCATAAGGTTCTCTCGAGGGGTTTTGTGGAGTTATCTAGCTCTAAAATTAAGATTATCTAACTTACGGACAAAAAAGAGAGAAAAAATAACGATTTTTCTTAAAATCCGCACTAACAATTTTGTACCTAGGCATTGTTTAAGGCCCTGCCTACCCATAAATGCACGGTTCTAAACAAAAGAATTTAGAACAAAATATATTTAATAATTCAACCTTGTTGTTTTTTATTTATTTTAGTAACATATCTGGGCATCTTTCATAATTCTTATGGAATTTTCAAACCATGCTAAAAATAGTTATTGAAATAATTTCATTAAAATGTTTCCATTTCAATGCATTTTAAATGGGATAACAAAAATTATTAATGGATTTATTTATTTTCTTTGTACAATTAAGCTAGAGTGTTTGTTTATAACATTCTATTTAATGAATAATTTCTTTTTTCTTTTTAGACATATTTTTTAATTTGGGTTAGCTTCAATAATCACGACGATATTGAGCTCTAACGACTCCCAAGTCGACTCTCTAGTCAAAATACATGGTTTTAAATACAACTTTTCCTTCTGCAACTAGTTGTCTTAGCTGATAATAGGTGCCGTTAGTATGATCATTACCCATTTACAAGCTAGTATCATTTTGCAAGCGTTGGCTAACCTGCTGTATCGGAATGCAGGCGGCAATGAGGGTTAATCTAATCTCTGTGACCTTCTTGAGTCAAAGAAACATTAATACCATGTACGTTAGGATAAGAAGGGCCAATGTCCAATTATGAAAATTTGCGTAATTAAATATAAACAATTAAACATCTTAATATATTCAGTAACTAAAATACTCACAAAGTCTTCCTGCTGTGTGAATAAATATACTTGGTCCCTACTTACTTCAATGAGAGTATTACTCTAGTGATACATTATTTTCAAAGAAAAAACCACACGCTTCTCCATATACAAAGTTTTATGACATTAGCCCTTATTTAACTGAGGCAGTAAAACATGTAAAATTCTTCACTCTTATCTTATATTCTTTCTTGAGTTTTCTCATTCTTTAGCACTACACGTTGTAATAATAAGTGTTAATATTTAAAGTAAATGAAAACTACTGTAAATTGAATTTTTAATCCACTATTATAATAAATGAAAATAAACATTTCCTGCTCATATCAAACATAGTTATTTTAAATAAAGTTTGGTCTAAATGTAATTTGGAGACGTTCTCAGTATAATTTTATATACTAGTTTTTATTTTACTGTCTAGGATTTGACTCTCATTGGACTTTGGAATAAGTTATTTTTCAAAAAGTTAATGAACGAAGTTTTTGGTAGTCAAGATGTGAAAATGTTAATTTTATTTTATTAGCGTGTTAAATGTGATTACTTTTAATTTGAACCTGTTGCATTCTCGCAGTTTGTGCGCTCGTTTTGGAAGAAATGTATCGAATCCCGAACAATAAGTACCCACGGTGATTACTTTTTATATAATTAACAATATGTGACCTTTTTGCTTTCGAACAAAATCCAATGGATTGTATAAATTTTGAGGTGGAGAAGTATTTACAAAATATTATTTTATATCCTTGTGAATAACAAGTTTGTTAAGAAAGGGCGCACAAAGAAAATCAAAGATATAATTGATTATTTAACTTCTTGTAGTAAAGGGTAAGTTTTTTTAATGGTATGCATATTACTGGCGCTTAGGCTATCTGTATCTACTAATTTAAGTACAATGGATGAGCAGCGATACTATTTTATTCACTGTGGAAATAATATCAAAATTAAGATACAAATAAATACTTCTATATAACAATGCAGCGATTATTCTGATATTTCAAGTACTTTTTTTTTTAAGAAAAGCTCTTAGCTGAAAGTAAATGTTACTAACACTCTGTAACGCACTTATTGTATGTTCAAAATCTCTTGTGCCTTGGCCGAGTTCGTATCACGCTAGTACTAAGTAATTTCAACCTAACAGGGAATCGAACTAGTCAAGTTATTGAGCTGATTAATTTACGCACTCAGTGTTCAGTCATAGCACTTTAGCAATATTGACCACGACATGAAGCCGATGATAAGTAAAATATATTTAAAACCATTAGAGTTAATGAACTTTTGTGTTCCCTATGCCATAAAGTAAGTAAGTAAGTATTTGATAACCGACCGCCTCTGTTGTATAGTGGTCAGATTTACTGGCTTCAGATACTGAAGTCCAAGTTCGATCCCCAGTGCCCCTAATTGTGTCTGTGAAGCAGTGGGTCTGAAACGGAACCAAAATCAACCTCGTGAGGACAAATGAGGAGATAATTGAATGAATAAGTAGCGCTTCAGTCTAGAAAACTGAGATAGAAGTCTGGAGGGCTCGTTGTGCTAACCACATGGCACCCTCAGCTTGAAAATGTTGGCCCTATCTTTGCCAACATACGGCAGCCTCTCGAATGGTATAGCCTGCTTGCAGGCTGACACCATGGAGATATTACTCAAGTTAAACTCTACCAATAGGATAAAAATTATTCCCAAAAATATTTATTTCTGGAAAATTGTGTAAATCCTATAGATGTTTGAAAACTGTAAACACCGTATTAAATAATAGATACCCACTTCAGTGGCTGAGTGGTCTAAGGTGTCACTAGTGTTAAATGGGCCTGCTGATTGCGGAGCACTTGGGGTGCAAATCCTGGTCGAGTCTATTGAGGGTAGTTTTTCCTAAATTGTTTCCCATCTTCCAAAATAAAAATGCTGGTAGATAACCTCTCAAATGCTTCTTTCCTCATTACCACCCAATTAGATTATCATATATGCGTATAACATGAATAGGTAGTATGACGTGGTGATATCAGTAATAAAAATAACAGATATATTTATTGTCAAAATTGTTATAGTCTTCGAAATGAAAACTGCTTTTAAAATATGTTATTGCCTCCTTAGCCTTTAAATTTTAAAAATTAGCCAAAGCACAGTGGCCAAATTTAGCACATTAAATTTTAGTTATTTTTTATTTTACCTGCTTACTAATAAACTCAAATAAATGGTACGACAAAATCGTAAGCTACATACTCACTCATAAAGGTTATTTATTCTAGTTAGTGACAAAATCTTCAAAATAAGTTCTCTAATTTTACCTTAAATAAATTTTTCTCTGATAAATAAGTGTACATTATTATTTATCACTACCCTCACCAGATATTTATTTGAAAAAATTTCAATAGTGGTACAACAGCATTAACCTGGAGTCACGTGACACTTTGATATGCTAATTACTCAAAATGGGTACGGGTACAAAACTTTCTCTTTGTGGTACAAAACGGTACAGAACTAGTACAAAACTTTGGCATAAAAAAGTTCAAAAGTGGTACAACAGCATTAACCTGGAGACACCACTTTGATATGCTAATTACTCAAAATGGGTACGGGTACAAAACTTATTTGTGTTACAAAACGGTACAAAACTATTACAAAACTTTGGCATCAAAAAAAGTTTAAAATCAAAAGGGGTACAACCGCATTTACCTGGAGTACGTGGAGTACTCACTTTGATATGCTAATTACTCAAAACGGGTACGGGTACAATACTTTTTCTTTCTGGTAGAAAACGGTACAAAATTAGTACAAAACTTTGGCATCAAAAAAAGTTCAAAATTAAAAAGTAGTAAAACAGCATTAACCTTGAGTCACCACTTTGATATGCTAATTACTCAAAATGGGTACGGATACAAAACTTTGGCATCAAAAAAGTTCAAAATTCAAAAGTGGTACAACTGCATTAACCTAGAGTCACCACTTTGATATGCTAATTACTCAAAACGGGTACGGGTACAAAATGGTACAAAACTAGTACTAAACTTTGGCATCAAAAGGTTCTAAATTCAAAAGTGGTACTACAAGTTAGTGGACGTCTAGCTGACTGGAATGAATAAGCTAATTTTTCTGCTCGAGAGTGTGATTGTATCTTGACGTTATGTCTCCCCACGTTTAGTCAAACTTGGTCGCCTACACACTTTACGGTCCGGCACTACACTTCTTATCTCTCTCAATTCTTGGAAAAAAGTTTGCTTGCTGCCTTACTGATTACCGGTCGTGGTCTCCGGTCTCCCAATTGTTTAAACAAACCAGTAGTTCTGCCAACCTGATGGCTGGAATCCACCAGTTTGTATAACGTTAGCAACGCCATCTATTTTAGAGCTGAAAGCTCAATACGCCGCCAGGGAGGGTAGGCAGGGCCTTAAGGTAACAAACAAAATATAAACTCTCATTTCCCGTGAAAATCACTATTAGAGTACTTTTTTTTAAGAGGATACCTCTAATATCCACAACTCTTTGAGATACGCGATAGTTTATCATTGGATAGTTGTAGTACTGTTTAAGATAACAAACTTTTATCTAAAGAAATATTTTATAAAATATTTTTTTTCCAAGCTAAAGGCAAATGTATTTTTAAAATAGTGATTTGAGAAATGGGAAGTGGAAAGTGCACAGAATGAATAATATGGTTACAGACAGTGTATAGTTCATGTATACTCTTTGATGTTCTTTTGTTTCCATTAAGTTTCTGTAGCACTGAATATTATACCATTTCAGTTGTCATACTATTTATTTAAATCATAAAGCTTAAAATATAAATTTTTAATTATATTGGAACATGTTGACACAATCATTTCATCTTCATTTTGCCATGAACAATATTTTAAAACAGCAAACCACTTGTTAAATAATTGGACCCGAATCGGTGGGCACAAGGACTAGACGTCAGGCTCAACTTGTATAGTTTGCCGATGGCGGGAAAAGTCAGGGTTCAAATCCTGGCCGGGTGTACTGTAGGTATTTTTTTTAACCAAACAATTTCCCACTTTCTCCACGCAAATGCAAGAACATATAATTTTAATACAACCTTACTCATCTCTTATGCTGCTACAGTCCCATCATCATAGGCGGAATCTTCTCTGACAGCTATAAAAGTTATTATATCTACTTTGACGTAATCATACGTCAAACCATGTGATCTGCAGATGTTACTATGATATTATCAACACCTATAAATAACAACAATAATAATAATAATAATAATACAGTTAGATTTTATCAATAGTGACCTATCTGAAAGGCTCTTCCTTTGAAAATTGGACAGTACTTTATAGTCTAGATCAGAGGTCCTCAACCTTTTTATACCTTAGAGCATATTCAAAACTAACGATAGTGTGGCGGGCACCAATTACATTTTTAAGGCAAATTTACTAATTCCCGCCAGACTCAACGCTATACACACGACCGGTCAACTACCGTGTTAAGTTTCCAACAGCGACTATGACGTTACATGTGGTTGTGGGTAATACTCAAGGCCCAGCCATAGGGGGAAGGGGGTTCAACACCCTTCAAGTTGACAAAAAAACTACTTTATTTGCGGTTTTAACAAGATCAAAATAAAGACACAAGGAAATATTTAACTACTCACCTGCATTTCTATGCTTAGGTACATTTTAAAAAATAATATTTATTCTGTGTTTATTCAGGCAACAAAGCTGGGTAGAATCATGTCAAGATATTTACAAAGGAAATAGAACTAAGTACAATGATGGTTCCGAGTAATAAAGTACACTTTGAAAATACGCCTGCAAAGAAAGAGGAATGAGATGGGGGCTTTCAATCATCAACTTCTTGAGAACAGCATCACTGGAGATAAGCACAAACTTGATTTTTGTCGGAAACGTGACAGATTAAAACAATTAGTGAAGAATCAAATAGCCGAAACTATTATGTATGCATTTAGTGAGGGATCACTTCACACATACATCATATTCTGTCAATTGAAAAATGACACTTGGACACGGGACCCGGGACCTTTGGCCTAGTACACCACTGCTCTTACCACTGAGCTATCCAGGATTCGTCCCGTGCCCAGGGTCATTCTTCACTCATATTTTAAGGCAGAGAGTCTATGATTATAATAATAACTGTACATGTGGCGCATAAGCCAATTACCGAGTCGCAGATGGCTACGTTATTTGATAGCTCATGATATTAGAAATCACACATTTGTAGCCAACGATTTCCGCACGTCCATCATAGACTCTGCCTTAAAATATGAGTGTAGAATGACCCTGGGCACGGAACGATTCCTGGATAGCTCAGTGGTCAGAGCTTTGGCGTACTAAGCCAAAGTTCCCGGGTTCGATTCCTATGTCCAGGTGTCATTTTTCAATTTTCAGAATTAGTCAAGAGCTTTTCAGATGTGGTCAAAAAGTGGCGGGCAGACGCAAAATGCTCGGTGGGCTCCATGGCGCCCGCGGTCATAGGGTTGGGGACCCCTGGTCTATATTGTATCTTCAAAAAAGAGCTTCATGTGGCTGCCAGAGACTAGTACTTGTCCTGTATGAAGGGCCTAATGTACTTTGACCCCACTCCAAAGACACGAGGCGTGTTAAGGCCGTGCCCGGCTCCAGTTAAGTACTAATTACGGGAGTGTTAATGAAGAGACTCTTCACCCCAGCCAGAGAGATCTCCAGAGGCGACGTCAGTTGGCTGCTAAAGGAAGTCTTAGTTCACAAGACAACGGGCACTTAAAAAAACCTGTTCTTGGGGTCTATGGTACCTGAGACTGCCTGCCATCGCCAACGATGAAATAAAACTCGACACAAAGAGGGAATTTTGTTCCCCCTTCCCCTCCATCATTTTGTTGATGTTTCCAGAAACATATTCAAGAAGAATTCGTAAAAAAGTTGGCACCTCGAGCATTATGGATTAGCTTCAACAAGGCTTTTTTAAGATCCATTTAAGGTTAAGTTATCTTCTGATTTTAATATAAATCCCGTTATTTAAAAACTGAAACTCATATTATCGCAATAGCGGGGTAGTATATTTATATTCATTCTTAGTTTGGCCCGTTTGGATAGTAATCTAAAGCTACATTATACAGTCATCCATAAAGTTTGGTAGCTTTTGATAACTTTTTAGATGAACTTTATAATAATTATTATTATTATTAGCACCGCGTCTTACTACCCGTTCGGGTTATACGCACTTACGCTAATGTGTAATGGTAGGGTGATTGTGAGATGAAATAAAGGACCTACAGTTTAACGTGGAATCCGAACCACGGTGGAGGCCTGGCATTCCCCACATTCACAAGATGTCTTGTCAGAGGTGAAGGAAGGGTTTGGAAATCAGATAAATCTGTGCCGGGACCAAGGATTGAACCCCGGCCGCCAGCACAGAAGTCTGACACCTTACCCCTAGACCACCAGGTCACCTACAACTTTATAATTACTATATCAAATAATACATATTTCGATAATGCCCATTATTGACGTTTAATCAATGTTGGTGGTCGAATGTGGGCTTCCTAAAAAAAAAACATACTTTATGTTTACATAATTATGTTTAAATAGAGGCAGGTTTGGTTACACGATTAGTGGGACTGACTTTAATGGCTTGGGTTTACAAGGCTCCAGAAGGATTGGGTCCAATCCAGAATCTGTGCATTTTCCCCCCTTTCTCATATAGATAGAACGACAAATTTTGACCTCAATACTATGATGGCTGTTGACATTTTATACCTGCCTCTCCTCCTCCAAACTCAACAAAGTAGGCCATATAATCTGTACCTATGTCTGTCTGTCTGTCTGTCTGTCTCTGAGCCTAGACCTCGAAACGGTTTGATGAGTTTCGTTCAAATTTGATATTTATATGCTATGATATGATCATACCTCGAGATAAAATGTTGATTTTAGCTCAAACATTGAAGGTGTTTTACTAATAACTAATATTTGAAATTACAGATTAAAAAAACTGTAGCGATTTTGTTCAAAATAGATAACAGTGGTGCGTGATACTATAAACATATTATTCAGAGCAGGATTAATACAAGGATAGTTTACTGGAAACCTCCAAGCTATATGAAGATTTCGTTCCTAAATATAACAAAACATTGCGTTGTATCGTTTATTTTACTTTATGTCTCACCCTTTCTTTAAGGTATGTTTCTGCGAGACCAAAAAACTATGTTTCCCCAATCTGTTTCTTGGTCTGCCTAGGTAGCCGAGATATTGACAATCAGATGTTGCTCTTAGGTTAAAAACTGACCAAATCTCCAACAGTCCACGAGTTTGTTGTTTACTGGAATGAACACAAAACTATGTTCTATTTCTTTATACACATATAGACTTGTACATGGTTTAAAAGTTGACATTTCCCTCTGAAAAGTACAACAATCCAAATATGTCTGTTGATCATTGAGAGCTAAATATCCTGGAAATGAAAGGTAACTGTTATAGGATCGTCGAATTGATCTTTGGGAATATAATGATGTCATTTAATAGTCACAACACACTGTTATAGGAGCATAGAATTGATCTTTGTGAATAGAATGATGTCATTTAATAGTCACAACACACTGCTATAGGAGCATAGAATGGATCTTTGCGAATATAATGATGTCATTTAATAGTCACAACACACTTTTATAGGAGCGTAGAATGGATCTTTGTGAATAGAATGATGTCATTTAATAGTCACAACACACTGCTATAGGAGCGTAGAATGGATATTTGTGAATAGAATATCATTTAATAGTCACAACACACTGTTATAGGAGCGTATAATGGATCTTTAGGAATAGAATGATGTCATTTAATAGTCACAACACACTGTTATAGGAGCGTAGAATGGATCTTTGTGAATAGAATGATGTCATTTAATAGTCACAACACACTGTTATAGGAGCATAGAATGGATCTTTGTGAATATAATGATGTCATTTAATAGTCACAACACACTGTTATAGGAGCGTAGAATGGATCTTTGTGAATAGAATGATGTCATTTAATAGTCACAACACACTGTTATAGGAGCATAGAATGGATCTTTGCGAATATAATGATGTCATTTAATAGTCACAACACACTGTTATAGGAGCGTAGAATGGATCTTTGTGAATAGAATAATGTCATTTAATAGGAGGGTCACAACACACTGTTATAGGAGCGTAGAATTGATCTTTGTGAATAGAATGATGTCATTTAATAGTCACAACACACTGTTATAGGAGCGTAGAATGGATCTTTGTGAATAGAATGATGTCATTTAATAGTCACAACACACTGCTATAGGAGCGTAGAATGGAACTTTGGGAATAGAATGATGTCATTTAATAGTCACAACACACTTTTATAGGAGCGTAGAATGGATCTTTGTGAATAGAATGATGTCATTTAATAGTCACAACACACTGCTATAGGAGCGTAGAATGGATCTTTGTGAATAGAATGATATCATTTAATAGTCACAACACACTGTTATAGGAGCGTATAATGGATCTTTAGGAATAGAATGTCATTTAATAGTCACAACACACTTTTATAGGAGCGTAGAATGGATCTTTAGGAATAGAATGTCATTTAATAGTCACAACACACTGTTATAGGAGCGTAGAATGGATCTTTGGGAATAGAATGTCATTTAATAGTCACAACACATGTTATAGGAGCGTAGAATGGATCTTTGGGAATAGAATGTCATTTAATAGTCACAACACACTGTTATAGGAGCGTAGAATGGATCTTTGTGAATAGAATGATGTCATTTAATAGTCACAACACACTGTTATATGAGCGTAGAATGGATCTTTGTGAATAGAATGATGTCATTTAATAGTCACAACACACTGTTATAGGAGCATAGAATGGATCTTTGGGAATAGAATGATGTCATTTAATAGTCACAACACACTGCTATATGAGCGTAGAATGGATCTTTGGGAATAGAATGTCATTTAATAGTCACAACACACTGTTATAGGAGCGTAGAATGGATCTTTGTGAATAGAATGATGTCATTTAATAGTCACAACACACTGTTATAGGAGCGTAGAATGGATCTTTGGGAATAGAATGATGTCATTTAATAGTCACAACACACTGTTATAGGAGCGTAGAATGGATCTTTGTGAATAGAATGATGTCATTTAATAGTCACAACACACTGTTATAGGAGCGTATAATGGATCTTTAGGAATAGAATGACTTCATTCAATAGGAGGGTCACAACACAAATTGTATTGTCATTTGTATTTTCCTCCTAGCCTGTTTGTTCCCTACTGCTGGACAGCTCCACCCAGTAACGTTATAAGACCACTTGGTTTCTCTACATTTATGACTAACCATTCTAGAGCCTTAAATAACCTAATCCACTTACAGCCTTTTTGGGCATTAAAATGAAATGTATCCACCCCACCTTTGTTGAAAACATCCTGTATGACATACTTGTACGCTGGGGGCACACAAATTAAAAACAAAAAATAAAAGCCTGCTCTCCAATTAATTTATTACTTAACAGAGCCTTAGTTCGAGTCCATACAAGTTGCGGGACGTTCTCGCACACACATCCAAAAAAACACTAAGTCTTGTCCTGGGAAGAGGGGGGGTGTCGGTGGTTTGTGGGGGGAGATTCCCAAACATTAACAATGGATTAACATAAATAATTACATAGGTACCAACAATGAACTATAGGGAGAGCATGATTATTTTATAACATGGCGGTAATTTGCATAATCTCACTCTGTCTACTAAATGGCCCGGGCCGATGTCAAAACAACATTGAAAAGGCGGAACGAACTTCTAATGAGACGAGTAGGGGGTAGGGGGGCATATAGGTTCTCGCTTGGCACGCATCTCGAACCAGTTCCGTCAAACAAGATTGACCAGTGCTAGAGCCTATTACTCCCCGAGCTAGCGCCCGTTAGTTCTTATTGCAGTGGCGGCATGCGAGGAAATTGTCAAGGAGGGCCTGATTTGAAGATTAACGACTTTGCCTACTTGGAGATTTCGAAGCTATTTTTTGAAACGGGTCACACTATTGAGGCCTCGTTTTTTATCTACCGATAATACTTCCCCTCTTTCTATAATGAGTTTACACACTCAGTAGACTCTTTGCACTTTGAAAACATTGACTTGCTTTATAAAACTTATTTTTTCTTGTTCCCTATTTTAGATATATATTTTGCTTACACGAACTTTTTTTTATCTACATCGCAGCAGGAAGATTCTTACTGGCCATTTTCATGACCTAGCCAAGTAGACCGACTTGTAGACGATTTATAAAATAAAAAAATTACATAAAAACTACTTTAAGATAAAAATAGTATTTTTTCGACACTGTAAGACTATTTTTATAATTATTTAAGACTTTATGATGTTTGTTTCAATGTTATATTTTTAAAACCCTCTGATAGTACGTAAATTCATTAATATGGGAAAGTCTATCTTGACCTACCATGATGTCACAGGTCGGTGTCATTTTACCAGCACAACAAGCCCTCCGGACGTTAGTCTCAGTTTTCAAAACCGGAGCTACTACTTATTTATTCCAGTATCTCCTCATTGGTCCGCCACGCATCCGCAAGGCCTCAATCAGCATCTGTGAGATCTACCCGATATATACGTTCGCGAATATTGCAATATTTCACTCGCAGTCACACCGGTAAATTTGCAACAGAGTATTCTTTAATGTAGTCTAATCAATTAAATAGATATTCTTATAAATGCATTCGATTAATTGAACGTATGAAAAACAATAGCAATTATATGATTAGATAAATATAAACATGTTGTGATTTATTTATTTTTCTCGACATTTATTTCTCAGCGAGTGGGCAGAGCACAAGTTCAAGGAAAAATAAATATTATTTATTGATACCATATATTTTTTGCTTCATTTGCATAGAGATAAAGTGAAAAGATCCCTCTCAGTTCAGCCATCAGGGATTCAAACCCGACCTTCCGTTACAACATTATAATATAATTGTTTCACTCGTAGAAGCTCATACGTTCATGATAGTGTTGTCATCACTGTTTCATTGGAAATTCCTCCAATAAGTGCACATACATCCTCGTGTGTATTGGGCTTAACATTATCCGTGTGGCTCACTTCGGTGGTCGCATGGTCTAGGCCATCATTTTCGCAAAATACTAAAATACTGATGACAGGGAAATCAAGAGTTTGATCCTGCTCGGTTGTACTGAGATGAGTTTCCCAAAATGTTTTCCACTCTCCCTCCACGCAAATGCGGATACACTTCCTCTAAATTCAATCTTCCTCGTTCCTAGATAATTAACGTAGCCAGTATATAGGCGTATAACTTGGAACAGGTAGTAAGACGCGATGCTAGGAAGAAATATATATTCGTGCGGCCGAATTTTCTTTTTTAGCTCCACGTCTTACTACCCGTTCTGGCTGTGTGCATTCAATTACACTGATTGAGGAGGGATGAGGAAGGTAGAAGTCAGAAAATATCCTCATACCTGTATTTGCGTGGTGGGGATAAACCACCCTCAGTACATGCACAAGGGAATCGAACCCCGATATCCCCATCAACAATGATCCAGTCTATTGTGACCGTTGTTCTAGGATACATAGTCAACGTTTAAGGTGCTCGGCGGTGAGAATCTTGCGCCTCCTGGATCTCTTTCAAATACCTCACTTCGGCCGTGTTGACGGACTTGAACACCTCCGCCTTCATGTAGGCCTGCAGAAGAGGGGGGAATCCCTTAACCGTCTCGGCCATACTGACGAAAAAACGGGTCACGTTATCGTCCAGGGCTGTCGTTTGGTCACAAGGCATTGTCCTGCCCTTTCTCCTGATATACCCGTCGAGGGCAGTTTCCGACCCATCTTCCTTGTCCCCGTCGTCGAACGGGTTCTTCTTGGGTTTGGGCGCCCCTGAAGGGACGCGGGTTCAGATTGCGCGCTCAGCTCCGACGACGCCAGAGGGTCAGTGTCTACTTCCTGTTTGATCTCGTCTTCAAACTCGATGGCGTCCTTGCTTGCCCCCTCGTCTCCGACAAAGTTGGTCAAACTTCTGTAACGAGACAGAGACATGTTGTTTAACAACGTCACCTACCTGGACGGCTTTATTAAAACTAATACAGTATTTTGTACAAACTAGTAGGGATCACTTTATGACTATGCTGGGATTTGTAAGAAGAAACTATTGGCAACATCGACAATTCAGCGTTGCCAAATTTTTATCTTGTATTTGAGCGGAGATCGACCACGCTGATCCAACGCTGATCGGATATGACATTGAGGGCCGGTTTCTTAGTCAGACTTGGTACCCTCAAGTGCGAGTACATACAAGACAACACCTACCTAGACCAGAATGAAATGGTCCAGTTTCCCTAAACCTGAGTGTACTTGCAATATAATCTTTACTGGAGCTAAATAATGAAATGTACAAGAAGAGACCACGACGTTTTGGTGTTCGTGGACAATCAAGGTGCGACGTTGCTTGCAGGATCACGGGAAGGGGGGGGGGGGGGGTGCAATTCATTTAACGTTACGTGAAAGTCTTTAGGTTCGATTAAAGTCAAGCCAACGTCAAGTCAAACAAAAAAAAACTTTAAAAGAAACATAGGATTTTTATTTTTACTTTGACAAGCTTGGTAATACTTTTCTATGACTTTTCAAAATGCAAAAGTTCGGCCAATGAAAAGTAAAAGATCGAACAAATACACCAATTACATAATGGGGACGTGTATTTTAATCTGAAAGCGCACAGGCTTCAATTGTTTACCTGCTTTGAAGTAAATAAAACACGCACGAGGTAAGATGCACCATTGTTGGTTGTCAATGGTGACACCGCGTGTTCTGTTTACAAGAGGCCGGTGGTTTAGGGTTAAAGGAGGTTATATTTAGAGGAAGTGTACCCGCATTGGCGTGGAGAAAGCCTGAAAAACCATCCTCAGTACACCCGACCGAGAATCGCCAATGACTCTGACAATCATTCTTAGTATTATTCTCACGGGTGAAAATAACCCAAGAAAGGTTCAAGATAAAACTTGAAAGAAATGTCAAACACCCAAAATAATATTTCCTGATCCGCCACTGATCAATGCCATTCTTATGGGATAGAGTGGGCTGAAACTGTCATTTCAAACACTACTTCGGCTACAAAGCAAGAACAAGTGAAAACAAATCGTCAAATGGATAACATTATTATTATTATTATTTAGCACCACGTCTTACTACCCGTTCGGGTTATACGCTTTAAGTACTAATTACGCTAATGGATTAGGAATTGGGAAGGTTGAATTAGAGGATGTGAGCCCGCATTTGCGTGGAGGGAGAGTGGAAAACCATTTAGGAAAAACCACCCCAGTTAACCCGACCGAGATTCGAACCTCGATCTCCCCATCCTCAGCAGTCGAGCTCAACACGACTAGCGCGTTAGCTACAGTAGCCCCATGGCTTATTTGGTGCTGACTGACAGCTCACAGCTGACTTCTGACGGCTTTGAAAAGTTACCAGACCAAATTATGTATCCCTACGCCGAACCATGGGATCTGCAAAAACATGTTTTTAGCAGCTGTCACTTCTGACAGTCAAAATTTAGGAATATACCTAAATGTTGACTGTCAGAAGTCAGCTGTGAGCTGTCAGTCAGCACCAAAGAAGCCACGGGGCTACTTTATGTCACGATGGCCACCCAACTTTTAGCCACCCGGTTTTTGAAAACGCCCATCGTTTGTGCTACGTTAGTGCTGGTTAGTGCTCGATTTTCATAGTTAGTGTTGTGGTTTTCCACTCTCCCTCCACGCAAATGCGGGTTCACTTCCTCTAATTCAACCTTCCCGATTCCTAATCCATTAGCGTAATTAGTACTTAAAGCGTATAACCCGAACGGGTAGTAAGACGCGGTGCTATTATTATTATTTATTATTTATGGGTGGCCAGGGAAATATCAGCACTAACGATGAAAATCGAGCACTAGCCAGCACTAACGTAGCATAAACGATGGGCGTTTTCAAAAACCGGGTGGCTAAAAGTCGGGTGGCCATGGTGACACACATACTAACCGTTGCTGAGTTGACGTTAACATGTGATAAGGACTGTTGATATTAGATTAGCGCTTGAAAAGCTTACATTATAATTTATAAATCAAATAAAGGGTTAATTCTAGTTGTAATAATTTTATAAAGCTATTTCAAAACAAGTTTAATACAAAACATAGGGGGGACTATTTAGTGTAAGGATACCATTGAAAGTCCATTCAGTAACAAATCAGAGCATAGACTTCCACGTGGCTTTGTTTACATCAGGTCTCAGCTTAAGGTGAATCAATAATAGCAAGTTGCTTCCGAAACTACTAGTAAATTTTTAGATAATAGTGATTCAACTTACACCCAAAAATAAAACATAACGGTTTGGCTTTTCTCTCGTTTCGGGATTACTTACTCTCTTTCTTGGATGAAATCGAACAGAAAGCTCATTTCATCCTCAAACCGCCATTTTTTCCTCTTCTTCCCGGTGCCGGTGACATCAAACCACGAGGCTTTGCTCCTCAGAGATCTCCTGTAGCTTCCTCTCAACGTATTCCACTTCTCTCTGCAGAGGTTCGCTGGGACAACAACACCACATGTTATTTTACTACCTGTTCAGGTTATACGCATATGTGTAGCCTAATAATCACGATAATATGTAAGGGGAGGTATAGAAAGGTTGGATTTAGAGAAAGTGTACCCGCATTTGTGTGGAGGGAGAGTGGAAAACCATTTAGGAAAAACCACCCCCAGTTCACCCGACCGAGATTCGAACCTCGATCTCTCTGTCCTCAGCAGTCGAGCTCAACACGACTAGCGCGTTAGCCAACTACACCACCGAGGCGGGTTTTTTTCTTTTATTAAAATTACAATTTGTTAGTTAAAATTCTGTTTTTTTATTAATTAACATTATTTTATAAATTAGCAGGATTACTATTATTAAATATGTACATTTGAAGGAGCCTTATAAAAATCAATCCTTCCCCACCGACAACAACACGCCCTGGATCCACCCTTGAATTCTACTGGATAACAGTATTTTGGTAGGATAAAAGCACTTCCAGAATAGACTTTTTACTGCCGTTCTGTTACGCATTTTATCCTACCAAAATACTACTAGAAAGTAGGATTCTGTTACGAAAGAAGGCCTTCCAGAACGGACTTAATACAAGATCAGGATACAGTATACATGAATTAGCGCGGATAAAAGGGTCGATGTATAATTTTTTGGGCTCGTTTACTTCTCATGTACAGTAGCTCCATGGCTTCTTTGGTGTTGGCTGACAGTTCACGCTGACTTCTGACAGTCAACATTTAGGTATACCTCAATTTTGACTGTCAGAAGTGACAGCTGCTAAACACATGTTTTTGCAGATCATATGGTTCGACGTAGGGATACGTAATTTGGTCTGGTAACTTTTTAAAGATGTCAGCTGTCAGCTGTGAGCTGTCAGTCAGCACCAAAGAAGCCATGGGACTACTGTATGTTTCTGTACACCACGCCTCACTATCCGTTCCAGATCATTCATATATTTTACACTAATAAAATAGTGGTGAGGAAGGTAGAATGTAGAGTAAATGTGCCCTAATTTGAGTGGAGAGAAAGTAGGTAAACCATTTAAGGGTACCATAATCACACCCCTTTGGGAGTCCCAGCCTATTGGTCACCAGAATATAAGACTAGAGGAGTCTGCTCTGCCGTCTGCATGCCCACCGATGTGTGTAAACGACATATTCTAAACTATAAATGGTAAATAATAGAAAATTAGCTTAGAGTAAATACCTATAGGCCTACATTAGCGTGGAGGGAGTATGGAAAAGCCCCGCTCAGTTCACTCAGCCACGACCTCCCACGTCACCCGCCAATCCAATATATCGCGCGCTCGGTTCAGGAGAGAAAAGGGGGGTGGAGGTGAAACAGCATATAGAGATTGTTGTTTTTAAACTCACGTGGTACATTCATCTCCGAGCCGATCTCTTCCCAGATTCTGTCTCTCTTCTCATGGTCGCTGTAGCTCTTGTGTTCCAAGTCGTACAGCTCGCGGTAGTTACTCACGAGAAAGATCAGTTTTTCCTCGTCGATATGAACAGTGGTTCGACCGTTCATTTCGGATAACGTCCAGAAGGAAACAACAACAACAAAAACTTACGATGAAATCTGTTTGTCTAGTACTACTTGTTCTCCTGTTCTCCTAATCCCCCAATCTCTGTTTGTCTAATACTCCTTGTCTCCTGTTCTCCTAGTCCCCCAATCTCTGTTGTCTAGTACTCCTTGTCTCCTGTTCTCCTAATCCCCCAATCTCTGTTTGTCTTAGTACTCCTTGTCTCCTGTTCTCCTAATCCCCCAATCTCTGTTTGTCTGTTACTACTTGTCTCCTGTTCTCCTAGTCCCCCAATCTCTGTTTGTCTAGTACTCCTTGTCTCCTGTTCTCCTAATCCCCCAATCTCTGTTTGTCTAGTACTACTTGTCTCCTGTTCTCCTAGTCCCCCCAATCTCGTGTTTGTCTAGTACTCCTTGTCTCCTGTTCTCCTAGTCCCCCATCTCTGTCTAGTACTCCTTGTTCCTGTTCTCTAGTCCCATCTCTGTTGTCTCTCTAGTTCCGCCCAATCTCTGTTTTTGTCTCGTTCCTGCTCTCGGGCCTGATACTGAGGTATAAGTGCGTCTGCTCGTCTCTGCCACTAGCTACGTTGTGAACCAGCACGCACCGTCACGATCATTTGTTACTGCTCGTTCGTGCACGCACGCGCGTGATCGCTTCTCTCCCTCGCATGAGAGGTAATGTAGGGGAATTTCATGTCTCACGAAACGAAGGGAAAGAGGAGGGGGGGATTCCCTCCCGTTGTTGCCAAACTGTAGTGGTGGCTCCTTTGTGAAAATGATAGCACGGTTTGGTTTTTTTATTCTTTATAACAAAACCATTTGAATGGATTAGCATGACGAGTGAAGAGATTTTGACTTGGTCCTTCCAATCTTTCTAAAAAGAATAAAAAAAAATCAATTGGGTAATTTTTACATCTATGTATTACTACAAAATAAAAAATTCAAGGCAACACAACGCTTTGTACAAACCACATTATTATTATTAGCGCGTCTTACTACCCGTTCGGGTTGTACGCACTTACGCTAATGTGTAATGATAGGGTTATTGTGAGATGAACTGAAGGACCTACAGTTTAACGTGGGATCCGAACCACGGTGGAGGCCTGTCATTCCACACATTCACAAGGTGTGATTAATACACGTCTTGTCAATGGTGAAGGAAGGGTTTGGTAATCAGATAAATCTGTGCCGGGACCGAGGATTGAACACCGGAACCCGAGCACAGAGGTCTGATGACACCTTACCCCTAGACCACCAGGTTACCTACAAACCACAGTATAAAATTCTCTGTCTATAAAACAAAATAAATAACAGTAACAACACATTTTGTATCGACCATAGTAAACATTATGCTAAGACTAAAAAAATATATTTGTAGACACAGCAAAATGGTACTAAAAAAATAAAGTTTCAGAATACATTTTGTGTAAACCAAAGAATACTATTTTGAGAATATTACAAAATAATTTTGTACTATATACAAAAAAATAATTTTAAAATATTAATTTAAAATATATTTTGCAACATTATTTTGTGGTCTACACAAACATTTTTGTAAGGCGTACAAAAGTTTTTTCTATGTAAGAAAGTCTTGCCATAGCTAAGTAGGCACAGTAAAGTATTATAACTTTGATAAATAATGATCACACAGTTTTTTTATGCTATCGACTGTACCTACTTGTGGCTGAAGGAAGTGGGTGGTTTCTATTTTTAGACCAAACGGGATCTAGAAGTTCCATGCTAACTGACCTTCGACAAGTATTCTTTCACCATTTCCTTTCTTTGTCCTTGTCTTTTGAGAGGAACAAAAGGATACTAGAGAGTGTTTTTTTTTTTGTCTTTATTTTATTTCGTTTGGTTATCATTCTTAGCCTTAATTGCCAAAAACACAAATACAAATTAATCTCATTAGACAAATGCGCATATTTAATAAGTCTTTATGTAACACAATGCCGCTACTTTGTAGCAAAGAAACGAAAAACATAAAGTGTTACACAGAAAAAGGAAATAAATGGGTATTTGTCCAGGTACTGACTTCAAGTACAGTCAGGTTAATTTAGTAAGAAAGGTTTTTGTTACTATTACTGAACTAAGCAAAGTAAACAGTTTTCATATATTTATACGTCAAGTCTTGTGATAGGCAGCTTCCCCTTGGATAAATAACATCAACATCGAGAAATAGTAACAAAAATATAATACAAAGTTACATTGTCGACCACCAAAAATTAAAGATTTTCTAAACCAGAGGTTCCCTATTCTCCTCTCCACCCTACGCTCCTATAGCAGTGTGTTGTGACCCTTCTATTAAATGACATCATTCTATTCACAAAGATCCATTCTACGTCCAAACTGTGTTGTGACTATTAAATGAATTATTCATTCAAAGATCCATTCTACCGTCCATATCTAGCAGTGTGTTGTTGACCCTTCTATTAAATGACATCATTCTATTCACAAAGATCCATTCTACGCTCCTATAACAGTTACCTTTCGTTTCCCGGACATTTAGCTCTCAATGATCAACAGAAATAAGAGGATTGTTGTACTTTTCAGAGGGAAAATGTCAACTTTTAAACTATGTTTACAATTCTATGAATGTATGTATAGGGCCATAGATTACAGTTTCGTGTTCATTCCAGTAAACAACAAACTCGTGTCCTGTTAAAGGTTTTGTCAATATTTAACCTAAGAGCAACATCTGATTGGCAATATCTCAGCTGCCTAGGCTTAAGAACAAAATTTTCAAAAAGCACCCATCAGTAAAATATCTTTAAATGAGTTTAATATGAAACACAGATGTAAATTTTAGAGCAAACTTTTATGCCATATAAAAAATAATTGAACTTAAAAAATCGGCCATTATTAAACTATCCTAAGATCTTAAATTAAAACTCCAGTTTTTTCCTGTAGGTATGACCATATAACACCTAAAACTCCAGTTTCTCTGGTAGGTATGACCATATAACACCTAAAACTCCAGTTTCTCCAGTAGGTATGACCATATAACACCTAAAACGCCAGATTTTCCTGTAGGTATGACCATATAACACCTAAAACTCCCGTTTCTCCGGTAGGTATGACCATATAACACCTAAAACTCCGGTTTCTCCGGTAGGTATGACCATATAACACCTAAAACACCGGTTTTTCCTGTAGGTATGACTATATAACACCTAAAACTCCAGTTTCTCCGGTAGGTATGACCATATAACACCTAAAACACCGGTTTTTCCTGTAGGTATGACTATATAACACCTAAAACTCCAGTTTCTCCGGTAGGTATGACCATATAACACCTAAAACTCCAGTTTCTCCGGTAGGTATGACCATATAACACCTAAAACGCCGGTTTTTCCTGTAGGTATGACCATATAACACCTAAAACTCCAGTTTTCTCCGGTAGGTATGACCATATAACACCTAAAACTCCGGTTTTTCCTGTAGGTATGACCATATAACACCTAAAACTCCGGTTTTTCCTGTAGGTATGACCATATAACACCTAAAACTCCAGTTTCTCTCGGTAGGTATGACCATATAACACCTAAAACTCCGGTTTTTCCTGTAGGTATGACCATATAACACCTAAAACTCCAGTTTCTCCGGTAGGTATGACCATATAACACCTAAAACTCCGGTTTATTCTGTAGGTATGACTAGATAACACCTAAATATTAGGTTTTAATGAAATAATTTAACAACGCTGTCTACTTGGAGATTTCGAAGCTATTTTGCGAAGCGGGTTGCATCTTAACTCAACGCACTTAAGCACTGTCGCGCTAATACACTAATATACGGAGTAAAAATAGGAAACAAAATGAGCACTGAGCAGTTCAACCTGCGGGAGCTCATGTTTATTCGCTGATAGGACTTCCTCTCTTCCTCTGACGAGTATAAACACTCACTATACTATTTGCTCCTTGAAAACATTGACTTGCATTTCAAAATTACTTTTTTCTTGTTTCCTATTATAGATAAATATATGCTAACATGGAATGTTTTAATCTACAGCTTGGAAGGCCATTTTTGTGACCAATCCGAATAGTATTAGCTGTAGACAATCGTTACAGAATACGTTTACAAAAAAAACTAATTCAAGTTGTATCTTTAAAATTCGCTGAATAAAACGTTAATTCATTAACCTGGGAAATCTTATTTTTACCTGCCATTACGTCACAGGTAGACAACGTCCTCAAACAGTTTCGACTGTAGCTTATAGTAGAGACAAAACAGGAATATAAGACCTACTTTCTTGAGTTTAAGGGCGTTCTTATCAAAATATTTCATAATATCGAGGCCGAAAATGTTAACGAGTGGAATAGCATACTTTTTTTTATGTATGAGAAGATTAAAGATATTTATTATGCTTCTTAAAAAATTATTCAAAAAAGATAATTTTTCTTGTCAATTTTCCTGTATTGTTTGTCATGAGTCATTAGAGTTAATAAAATCTTTAAATTTATTCATACTTTTATCATTTTTTTTAACACAGTGTACCGGTACTAATTACGTTAATGAGATAGGAATCTAGAAAAAGTGTACCCACGCTTGCTTGGAGGGAGAGTGGAAAAGCATTTTGGAAAACCCACCCTCAATACACTCGACCGGGATTTTAACCCACTCTCTCTGTCATAGGCAGTTTAGCTTATAGCGAGAGTGACACCTTAGACCATGCGGCAGTTTTTATCTTTCATAAATATACAATAAAAATATTAATTGATAGGCCAGTAGTTATTTTCCAGACAAGAAGGGACATAGGTAGAATGTCAAGGCTAGTTTAGGACTACATTTCCGGATTTTTCCCCGTGAAACTGTTCAAATAATTAAATACCAGGGGAACGGGATGTATTCGTAAAGATCTGATCATAATCAACATATCTAGTTTACATCAGACTCGATGTTAGTGACACGTTCAACCACCAAGCGCTATGGTCGATACGTGAGTGTGAGAAGAGAACTGTAATCTCTTTTATTGTTTTATTGTAACTCATTTGATAATGTTTCTGGTGTTAACGAAATTAAACTGAGGTGGGAACCTTAAAACTTGGAACATCTCGAGTGCAATCGTTACATTTAAATCGGCGGAACATTTTACGGAATATGTTGAAAGAAAATATTACATCTCACACTACAATGATTTGTATTCCAGGCCAAGGGCGTATAAAACGGGTAGGGTTGGGACACCCCCCCTCCCCCCTGACCAAAGGTCCTAAAGTATCTCTTCCTAGACAAACCCGATGAACCGGCGCGACAGTGGCGCGGTCCGGACGAGAGAGTTTGCCGGCGGGTGGAGGGCCATTGGCCGTCAAGACTGTTTGCTCCTTGTGGGGGAGTTGTTAGGCCACAATATCGCCAGTGCCCGGGTACTGGTTTTAGGGTCAGGGTCGCCGAGTCTTCAAAGGGTCAATGCACGGTTTCAGGGTAGCTACGCCCCATTTTCTTGGAGAACTCATACTTTACCGGGTTTTAAGAGAACAGGGTGAGGAAGGTTAGCAGTAACATAACAGTTTATCCTTCCTTACCCGTTAGAGCTACAGGCGAATGTAGGAATGATGAGTAAGGTAGGCTTTACAGGAAATGTACCCACAATTGCACGGAGGGAGAGGGTTAAAATAAGTTAAGACCCCCACCTCTCAGCCCCCTAACTCTCGAAAGTCAAAACCCGACTAAATGAGCCTGACATGTAAACCACGTGTCCACCAGCACGGGTCTGGCTCGCAAAGACCCACGGTCTTAACCAAAATGCACCACGTCTTAGAACCCGTCCTGGCTACCCGTATATTTGCGTTAATAGGAGTATGGATGAGGAAAGTAGAATTCATTGGAAGTGTACCCGCATTCTCAAGGAGCCAAAGAATAAAATACGATTTAATAAAATAAACCTCAGTATTTGGGGTCGGGATTCGAACCCCAGCTCCTACGACATCGGCAAATCAGACCAGAGAGGATTGACAGTTACATTCGCGGCTGATAGATACATTTAATGTTGCATTAAAAATAATAACAACACGCTCGGTGGTCGAACAGTCTAAGACGTCACTCTTGCAATAGACCGGACTGTTGATTACAGGCATATCGTTGTTCGAGTAGAGGTCAACTATATCGCAAATGTGGGAACATGTCTTCTAAATTCAACCTTTTTTTAATCCTTAACAAATTTGCATTATAAGTATGTACTATAAGTGTCCCCAAACGGGTAGTAAGACGCGGCGTTAAAAAAACTTATTGGTATTTTAGTAGCTCGAAAGTTCATTGACGCACTTACAAAAGTAGGCCACGTTTTCCTATCTTGAGCTAGTTCTATCCAGTCCACCTCATTACACCCTATCCCTATCTTGAGCAAGTTCTATCCAGTCCACCTCATCACACCCTATCCTTATCTTGAGCTAGCTCTATACAGTCCACCTCATTACACCCTATCCCTATCTTGCTAGCTCTATACAGTCCACCTCATTACACCCTATCCCTATCTTGCTAGTCATCCTATTCTCTATCCACACTCATTACACCCTATCCCTATCTTGAGCTAGTTCTATACAGTCCACCTCATTACACCCTATCCCTATCTTGAGCTAGTTTTATACAGTCCACCTCATTACACCCTATCCTATCTTGAGCTAGCTCTATACAGTCCACCTCATTACACCCTATTCCTATCTTGCTAGCTCTATACAGTCCACCTCATTACACCCTATCCCTATCTTGCTAGCTCCATACAGTCCACCTCATTACACCCTATCCCTATCTTGAGCTAGTTCTATACAGTCCACCTCATTACACCCTATCCCTATCTTGAGCTAGTTTTATCAGTCCACCTCATTACACCTATCCTATCTTGAGCTAGTTCTATACAGTCCACCTCATTACAACCTATCCTATCTTGAGCTAGTTCTATACAGTCCACCTCATTACACCCTATCCCTATCTTGCTAGTTCTATACAGTCCACCTCATTACACCCTATCCCTATCTTGAGCTAGTTTTATCAGTCCACCTCATACACCCTATCCTTATCTTGAGCTAGTTCTATACAGTCCACCTCATTACACCCTATCCCTATCTTGAGCTAGTCTATACAGTCCACCTCATTACACCCTATCCCTATCTTGCTAGCTCTATACAGTCCACCTCATTACACCTATCCCTATCTTGGCTAGTCTATACAGTCAACCTCATTACATCCTATCCCTATCTTGAGCTAGTTCTATACAGTCCACCTCATTACACCCTATCCCTATCTTGAGCTAGTTCTATACAGTCCACCTCATTACACCCTATCCTATCTTGAGCTAGTTCTATACAGTCCACCTCATTACACCCTATACCTATCTTGAGCTAGTTCTATACAGTCCACCTCATTACACCCTATACCTATCTTGAGCTAGTTCTATACAGTCCACCTCATTACACCCTATCCTATCTTGAGCTAGTTCTATACAGTCCACCTCATTACACCCTATCCCTATCTTGAGCTAGTTCTATACAGTCCACCTCATTACACCCTATCCCTATCTTGAGCTAGTTCTATACAGTCCACCTCATTACACCTATCCTTATCTTGAGCTAGTTCTATACAGTCCACCTCATTACACCTTATCCCTATCTTGAGCTAGTTCTATCAGTCCACCTAATTACACCCTATCTCTTTCAGGTCCATTCTAATACTATCTTCCACTGTCTTTCACTCAGTTTACCAGTCAATACTACCGGGGAAGTTGTATAGCAAGCCCCCCCCCCCCCCCCCCCCCGCTCATATTTAAGGTAGGAGTGTAGAGGACTCGGGAAAAGGCTAGTGTTTTTCTCGTTTTTAAAGGAAATAACTTTTTCAGTAAGACATATCAAATAGTTCATCAGTAAAAGTCTAGAGTTTAATTTTCTACACATGCCGATATCAAATTGGTTAAATATATGTCATGAGAATATGAGCATCAGATGATAAACTTTTTAAATGAGAAGAAAAAGTTATCAATAGATTCCAGGACACTCTTGATAGATAGGCTATTTAATTATCACCGTGTCTGGAAAATGTAGACAACACCTTGGTGTTGGTGTGAGTGTGTGAGTGTGTGTGAGTGTGTGAGTGTGTGAGGATAGACATGTGCTGAGCCACGCCCCCTTCTTAGGAACTTCTTTCCTCACACCCTCGAGGAGCCGAGTGCTCTCTTCTTTGGTGCCGGGATCCTTAGACACACACACAGCCCTCAAAGGTGGTAGCATGATCTAGCATGATTAGCATGATTGCCAAATACAGGCTGAGGGGGAAGGCTTAGGTTCGACTCTCGATCGGATGCATTGGTAGTTGTTTTCCCCGTGTGACTTATCGCTGTGGTTTTTCCTAAACTCTCCCTTAGCTAGTATGTTTGTGCATTTTCTCTTAGTAGCCCTCCTCATCCATATCCAGTGGTGTAAGTGTTTAAATAACTGTTTTTTAAATGTGTGAACTTTCATGCATATCTTCTTACTACCCGTCCAGAATACTCGCATATTTATATTGATGGGGCCCGGAAGAGGCAGGGAGAATTGAGAGGGCGTGTGACAGCATTTGAGTGGAGGAAGAGCGGAAATGAAGTATGGAAAACCACTCCGGATCTGTACGCCTATATCTCCTGCATATTAAAACCAGACAAGACGAGATAGACGCCTTTATCCACATGCCCACCGGGGCGAGAGTGCATGTGGACTAAAATATGACTTATATGTAAATATCTGTCCTCGCGGTAATAGCCAAGACACACGCAAGCGCATGAATCAACAAATAGAACAACTAGGCTGTGTTAACACATGCGGTGTCTTCCCTTACACACACACACACACACACACACATACACACACACACACCTATGTACACTACACTCCGTCCCTGGCGGAGAAATTGATCTAACTCCAAAGGTCGTGCCCTTGAGTACCGCTTCTCAAATTAGGGTTGCCACTATTTTAACAATACAAAATGTACTGTGTTTTCAATATTCACTAGAAGGGGTTCACATTTTTCCGGACAATTTAGAGGGGTAGTAACTTATAAGGAAATAAACTCTCATTTTGGGTCCGGGAATCAATCCTCGGTCCCGGTACAGATTTATCTGATTACCAGACCCTTCCTTCACCTCTGACAATACATCTTGTGAATGTGGGGAATGCCAGACCTCCACCGTGGTTCGGATCCACGTTAAACTGTAGGTCCTTCATTTCATCTCACAATCAACCTACCATTACACATTAGCGCAAGTGCGTATAACCCGAACGGGTAGTAAGACGCATTGCTAATATAATACTATTAGACCGCGTCTTCTACCCGTTCGGGTTTACGCTTTAAGTACTAATACGCTAATGGATAGGAATGGAAGGTGAATTAGAGAAGTGAACCGCATTTGCGTGGAGGAGAGTGGAAACCATTTGAAAACCACCCCAGTCACCGACAAGATTCGAACCTCGATTCCCCGTCCTCAGCAGTTGAGTCAACACGACTAGCGCGTTAGCCAATACGCACGAGGCGGGTTTGCTATATTATATAATAATAATGACTCTCACTTTCTTTCAAAGTGACCTTGTGAAGTCTTGCCGAAGGGGAGTGTGTTGTTATTTTGTCCCCACACTCACAAAAACTATGGAGGCAACAAATTATGAGAACTGAATATTCTTGTGGCACAGATTCGGCACTAATATTGGCATGGTTCTCATGGTGCTGCAACTTCACGGACCTCTTTATTCTTAAGTTTGCTTCTCCTTCCATGCAAAGGTAATTAAATGTGTTAGATTCACAAGTTTTCGGTATTTTATTTATAACTTCTTGTGAAATTCTGTGATCTTTCAGGTTTCCAGGTGTGTGGTAAACCCTGTCACATGGATACTTTTGGAACGTGAAAAAAAATGTGAATTGTTTGTACAGAACATTTAAAATCCACGTTTGGAGAAATGCATAAATGATTAAGGTAAATTCTTTAATATATATATATATATATATTATTTACTTATATAATTAATTTCATTATAATATTATTCGTGTTATTCAGTTGGTACGAAATGATTTTTATTTTCAAATTTAAAGTAAAAATGGATTGTTTTGTCCCCCTCAGTAAATAATAGCAAACGACGCCTTTCTTAGTGCTGACTTAGAATATATATGGGATCCGAACCACGGTGGAGGCCTGGTATCCCACACGTTCACAAGTCGTGGGGGAAAAGTTTAAAGCCACAGTGAAGAATCAGTCTCCAAAGTGCATCCAGCCAAGAGTCGAACCTCAACCTCCTCTGTCAAAGGGTGTCCACACTAGACGAGACTGGTGCCTTTTGTCCGGGTGCCACGTTGAACTTGGGCTGCCATGGTTGTGATATGGATGATCAAGATAACCTCGACACTCGTTTTGGGGTTATCAATCAATAGACTCATCACAGGGAGGTCCGGGCTCATATCTAGGCCGGCTCTATTGGCAGTGTTTATCCCCCAAAATTATTTTCAACTCTCCCTCCATCACGCAAATATAGGTACATAAATTATATACACGCATATATTTTAGTATTTTAAATTTCCTAAGCTTTACAGTTAGGGGTGTTAGATAAATGAGATATCACATCTTAGGTTAAATACTGACAAAGCCTTTAACTGTCAACGAGTTTGTTGCTTACTGGAATTAACACTAAACTATGTTCTATAACCCTATACAAATATAGAATTGTAAACATAGTTTAATAGATGATATTTTTCCTCGGAAAAGAGAACAGGCCACATATTTCTGTTGATCATTGAGAGTTAATGTCTGGAAAACGAAAGGTAACTGTTATAAGAAAGTAGAATGGATCTTTGTGAATAGAATGATGTCATTTAATAGTTACAACACACTGTTATAGGCGCGTAGAATGGATCTTTGTAATAGAATGATGTCATTTAATAGTCACAACACACTGCTATAGAGCGTAGAATGGATTCTTGTCAATAGAATGATGTCATTTAATAATCACAACACATTGTTATAGGAGCGTAGAATGGATCTTTGTGAATAGAATGATGTATTTAATAGTAACAACACACTTTATAGGAGCGTAGAATGGATCTTTGTGAATATAATAATGTTATTTAATAGTCACAACACACTATTATAGGAGCGTAGAATGGATCTTTGTGAATAGAATCATGTCATTTAATAGTCACAACACACTGTTTTAGGAGCATAGAATGGATCTTTGGGAATAGAATGATGTCATTTAATAGGAGAGTACAACACACTGTTATAGGAGCGTAGAATGGATCTTTGTGAATAGAATGGTCATTTAATAGTCACAACACACTGCTATAGGAGCGTAGAATGGATCTTTTGAATATAATGATGTTATTTAATAGTCACATCACACTTTTATAGGAGCGTGGAATGGATCTTTGTGAATAGAATTATGTCATTTAATAGTCACAACAAACTGTTATAGGAGCGTAGAATGGATCTTTGTGAATAGAATTATGTCATTTAATAGGAGGGTCACAACACACTGTTATAGGAGCGTAGAATGGATCTTTGGAATATAATGATGTCATTTAATAGTCACAACACACTGTTATAGGAGCGTAGAATGGATCTTTGGAAATATAATGATGTCATTTAATAGTCACAACACACTGTTTATGAGCGTAGAATGGATCTTTGTGAATATAATGATGTCATTTAATAGTCACAACACACTGTTATAGGAGCGTAGAATGGATCTTTGTGAATATAATGATGTCATTTAATAGTCACAACACACTGGTATAGGAGCGTAGAATGGATCTTTGTGAATAGAATCATGTCATTTAATAGTCACAACACATTGGTATAGGAGCGTAGAATGGATCTTTGTGAATAGAATCATGTCATTTAATAGTCACAACACACTGGTATAGGAGCGTAGAATGGATCTTTGTCAATAGAATCATGTAATTTAAGTCACAACACACTGCTATAGGAGCGTATAATGTATCTTTGTCAATAGAATTATGTCATTTAATAGTCACAACACACTGTTATAGGATCGTAGAATGGATCTTTGGGAATAGAATGATCATTTAATAGTCACAACACACTGCTATAGGAGCGTATAATGGATCTTTGTCAATAGAATGATGTATTTAATAGTCACAACACACTGCTTATAGGAGCGTAGAATAGATCTTTGGGAATATAATGATGTCATTTAATAGTCAAAACACACTGTTTTATGAGCGTAGAATGGATCTTTGTGAATAGAATGGTCATTTAATAGTCACAACACACTGCTATAGGAGCGTAGAATGGATCTTTTTGAATATAATGATGTTATTTAATAGTCACATCATACTTTTATAGGAGCGTAGAATGGATCTTTGTGAATAGAATGGTCATTTAATAGTCACACACACTGCTATAGGAGCGTAGAATGGATCTTTTTGAATATAATGATGTTATTTAATAGTCACATCATACTTTTATAAGAGCGTAGAATGGATCTTTTTGAATATAATGATGTTATTTAATAGTCACATCATACTTTTATAGGAGCTTAGAATGGATCTTTGTGAATAGAATTATGTCATTTAATAGGAGGGTCACAACACACTGTTATAGGAGCGTAGAATGGATCTTTGGGAATATAATGATGTCATTTAATAGTCACAACACACTGTTATAGGAGCGTAGAATGGATCTTTGTGAATAGAATGGTCATTTAATAGTCACAACACACTGCTATAGGAGCGTAGAATGGATCTTTGGGAATATAATGATGTCATTTAATAGTCACAACACACTGTTATAGGAGCGTAGAATGGATCTTTGTGAATAGAATGGTCATTTAATAGTCACAACACACTGCTATAGGAGCGTAGAATGGATCTTTGGGAATATAATGATGTCATTTAATAGTCACAACACACTGTTATAGGAGCGTAGAATGGATCTTTGTGAATAGAATGGTCATTTAATAGTCACAACACACTGCTATAGGAGCGTAGAATGGATCTTTGGGAATATAATGTCATTTAATAGTCACAACACACTGTTTTATGAGCGTAGAATGGATCTTTGTGAATAGAATGGTCATTTAATAGTCACAACACACTGCTATAGGAGCGTAGAATGGATCTTTGGGAATAGAATGATGTAATTTAATAGTCACAACACACTGCTATAGTAGTGTATAATGGATCTTTGTGAATAGAATGGTCATTTAATAGTCACAATACACTGGTATAGGAGCGTAGAATGGATCTTTGGGAATAGAATGATGTCATTTAATAGTCACAACACACTGCTATAGGAGTGTATAATGGATCTTTTTTAATATAATGATGTTATTTACTAGTCACAACACAATGTTATAGGAGCGTGGAATGGTTTTTGTGAATAGAATGATGTCATTTAATAGTCACAATACACTGGTATAGGAGCGTAGAATGGATCTTTGGGAATAGAATGATGTCATTTAATAGTCACAACACACTGCTATAGGAGTGTATAATGGATCTTTTTGAATATAATGATGTTATTTACTAGTCAAAACACAATGTTATAGGAGCGTGGAATGGATTTTTGTGAATAGAATGATGTCATTTAATAGTCACAACACACTGTTATAGGAGCGTAGAATGGATCTTTGTGAATAGAATGATGTCATTTAATAGTCACAATACACTGGTATAGGAGCGTAGAATGGATCTTTGGGAATAGAATGATGTCATTTAATAGTCACAACACACTGCTATAGGAGTGTATAATGGATCTTTTTGAATATAATGATGTTATTTACTAGTCACAACACAATGTTATAGGAGCGTGGAATGGATTTTTGTGAATAGAATGATGTCATTTAATAGTCACAACACACTGTTATAGGAGCGTAGAATGGATATTTGTTAATAGAATTATGTCTTTTAATTGGAGTGTTACTACACAAATTATATTTAGTAATCAAATAATCAAAGCTATTAAATTTACTCACATCTAGAATCATATTCTATGAATTGAAAAATGATACCTGGACACGGGAATAGAACCCGGGCCCTTTGGCTTAGTACGCCAATGCTCTTACCACTGAGGTATCCAGGAATCATCCCGTGCACAGGGTCATTCTTCACTCATATTTAAAGGCAGAGTCTATGATGGACGTGCGGAAATCGTCGGCTACAAATGTGTGATTTATTAATTTCACGAGCCATCAGATAACGCAATCACCTTCGGTAATTGGTTTAATGTTACCACTTGTACAATTATTATAATTATTATGGATTGCATATTTAAGAAAAAAAGAGCCAAAGCTTTTATATGCTTTTAGTGAGTATTTACTCCCATCTATATATGCGATAAATATGCAATCCCTTACAAACATAATAATTGTACAAATGGCTGCATTAAACCAATTACCGAGTCGAAGGTGGCTGCGTTATCTGATAGCTCATGATATTAGAAATCACACATTTGTAGCCGACGATTTCCGCACGTCCATCATAGACTCTGCCTTAAAATATAAGTGAAGAATGATCCTGGGCACGAGATGATACCTGGATAGCTCAGTGGTTAGAGCATTGGCCTACTAAGCCAAAGGTCCCGGGTTTGATTCCCGTGTCCAGGTGTCATTTTTCAATTTTCAAAACAAAGTGTATTGCCATTTGTATTTTCCTCCTCCCCTCTTTGTTCTACTGCCGGATAGCTCCACCCAGGAACGCTATAATCCCACTTAGTTCCTGGAGATTTGGGATTTCTGCTAGAATATTCTAGCACTATACCCTACAATACACGCCAGTGACCTTGACCACTGAAATGAAGGCCCGAGACACCTGCCTGGCGTGGAGTTAGGACCATATCGCCTCTCGCGGCTGACAACATCGGCATCGTTATAAGCCAGTCCGTCATTAAATATTTAATCAGCTTTAATAAATAATTTAATCAAAAACCATCACTTCTACCAAACACGGCCATTAGTTGGCGGCGGAGAAGACGACAATGAGTCAGGTGTTTTTTTGTTTTGTTTTCTAGAGAGGCCTCTTGTCCACCTGGATGCAAACCTCACACCACTCGAGGTCTAAGGAACGTGACGAGGCAGTATGGGATTCAATATCATTGGAAAATGAGGTCGTGATTAAGAGAGAGATAGAGAATAAATAGTTGTATGGAACAGACCGACACTTGAATCTTGACTTTGTCAAGAACAAAACTTGATGTATCCTTGGAAGGATTTTGAAAAGCGGCTACATTGGTTGGTTCTGACAACGGGCGTGCATGGCGGTGATTCGGGAGGGGTGGGGGAGACCCCCCCCCCCCAATATTTGTGCTTTAAGGTAATGTCCCCTTCAATAGAGAATTTGGTTGTCTAATTACTTAACTGATCGACTCTGTGGTCTAGTGGTCATAGTTATCGGCCACAGATCCAGAGGCCCCGGGCTCGATCCCTGGTGTTTTTCAGTTTTTTCTGTGAAGCAGTGGGTCTTGAACGTGGTCGACTCAGCCTCGTGAAGACAAATGAGGGGCTACTTGAGTGAAAATTAGCAGCTCCGGTCTAGAAAATTGGGATTAGTGGCTGGAAAGTTCGTTGTGCTGACCATATGACACCCTCTATCCGTGGATGTTAGCCCTATCTCGGCCAACATGCAGCGGCCGCTCAGTCGATGTAGCTCGCTTGCAGGCTGAAGGCCTTAAAGTTTTCTTAAATATAAATATATGGGTCTTTGTTTGTCCACCCAGTGCTCTTTCTCCCACTTCGAGATACCCTAGAAAACTGACTTTGATATGAACAGTGGGCACCGTGGGGCACGACATATTTATGAATAAAATCTGAATCTTGAAAAATCCAAGATTTCTAGAGAGCTTAAATTTGGTATGAAAGTAGTGGAGCATATTATCTTTATGAGAAACATTCTAGAATCGAGAAATCCAAGATGTTGGAGACAGCATATACCGATAACCAGGCAGACACACCGACACAAATCGCGCTACCGCCTTTTATGACAAATATAAAAATTGAGAAAAACAAGGAATAGACTTCACGTGACATCCTAAAGGCGGGAGTGTGAGGAACGCTAGTTAACGCTTAAGGGGAGTTTTTCAAGCTCTTACAACAAAAGATTTATTTGGAAAGGAATTATATATATATTTAGCTCCAGTATAAACATAGATTTTAAATGACCTCACGTGGTGATATCAACAGTTGTTGAACACCCATCACGATCATGGCAACATTAGATGACAAACTTTTTAAATGATGAGAATAAGTTGTTATTGAATTCCAGGACACCTCTCTCGACAGATATTCAACAACTGTTGATATCACCGTGTGAAGATAATTAAACTCTACGTATATACTGGAGCAATATTTTATTTTATTTGACCAAAAATATATTTTTCTATAAAAACTTCAACAGACTGCCCTTATCAAATGTTCCCTACATTCCCACCTCTGTGTTACCCTATTTTAACTATGAGTATCAAACTTGTGGAAAAACGTGCTTATAAGCTACCCTCAATTGTTTTTAGCACGATCCAAGATGTCGCCCCTCTAGTCGATCCATCGAGGTATCGAGCAATGAGACGCTGCCACCGAGGTTGTTAATCTTCCAAGACGAGTCCATAAACGTTCGGCGAAGTAATTTAGTGCGCGCGCAATACAAAAGGCCGAACGTTGTCTGCTACATTGCTTGCGATGCAGATCACTGGCCCAGAAAAGGAGTGGGAGGTAGTAGTGGGCTTCAATCATCTCCGAGGACGAGGAGGATAAAGACGGGAGAGGGAATACACGCTTCACCAGGAACCGAGGTACGAGGGATAGTAGCGGAAGCAAGGGTGAGATGGTATGTGCATGTAATGAGGATGTTGGAGTACATGAGATAGTAGAGGAAGCAAGACTGAGATGGTATGGTCATGTAATGAGGATGTTGGAGTACATGAGATAGTCGAGGAAGTAAGACTGAGATGGTATGGTCATGTAATGAGGATGTTGGAGTACATGAGATAGTAGAGGAAGCAAGCGTGAGATGGTATGGACGTGTAATGAGGATGTTGTAGTACATGAGATAGTAGAGGAAGCAAGGGTGAGATGGTATGGACATGTAATGAGTATGTTGGATTACATGAGATAGTAGAGGAAGTAAGGCTGAGATGGTATGGATATGTAATGAGGATGTTGGAGTACATGAGATAGTAGAGGAAGCAAGACTGAGATGGTATGGTCATGTAATGAGGATGTTGGAGTACATGAGATAGTCGAGGAAGCAAGACTGAGATGGTATGGTCATGTAATGAGGATGTTGGAGTACATGAGATAGTAGAGGAAGCAAGCGTGAGATGGTATGGACGTGTAATGAGGATGTTGTAGTACATGAGATAGTAGAGGAAGCAAGGGTGAGATGGTATGGACATGTAATGAGTATGTTGGATTACATGAGATAGTAGAGGAAGTAAGGCTGAGATGGTATGGATATGTAATGAGGATGTTGGAGTACATGAGATAGTAGAGGAAGAAAGACTGAGATGGTATGGACATGTAATGAGGATGTTGGATTACATGAGATAGTAGAGGAAGCAAGACTGAGATGGTATGGACATGTAATGAGGATGTTGGAGTACATGAGATAGTAGAGGAAGCAAGGGGAGATGGTATAGACGTGTAATGAGGATGTTGTAGTACATGAGATAGTAGAGGAGAAGGGTGAGATGTATGGACATGTAATGAGGATTTGGAGTACTAGATAGTAGAGGAAGCAAGACTGAGATGGTATGGACATGTAATGAGGATGTTGGAGTACATGAGATAGTAGAGGAAGCAAGGGTGAGATGGTATGGACATGTAATGAGTATGTTGGATTACATGAGATAGTAGAGAAGTAAGGCTGAGATGGTATGGATATGTAATGAGGATGTTGGAGTACATGAGATAGTAGAGGAAGCAAGACTGAGATGGTATGGTCATGTAATGAGGATGTTGGATTACATGAGATAGTAGAGGAAGCAAGACTGAGATGGTATGGACATGTAATGAGGATGGAAATGAAGAGTATACCAAATCGAATGATGGAGATGAAGTACTGGGAGAGAAACCACAGAAGGGAGATCAGAAAGAGATAAGGCATCAATTTTCTAAGTTGGTATTTTTGTGTTACCAGTTGGTACAAATCATGTCCTACTCGTGTAACCAGGCCCCGGGACATCAAACAACAGTGGGTTCCGAGTTGAAGCTGTAATTAAAATCATGTGATCTACAGCTGTACCTTTGATAAAGGCCATATATATAATATTTACATAAGTTATAATCTAAACTGACTAAATTGACCACATTTTTATATCGTCAGTGCGCATGGATATGAGATCATGAGCGTGGGACGAATCCTGGAATCCAGGTGTCATTTTTCAACAAATTTAAATTAATTAAAGTGTATTCTCCTCCATACGGACATTCCAGCAATTAAAATTATTTGCAGATTGTGTGTTGATATTCATTAGTAATTATTTAAGGAAGCCGTCATTCAAACCAAAACTCTTTGTGGTGAATTTAAATGTATGATATAGTTCCTTACCAACTCCAATAAATAGGGAGCTACAGTGTCTTTAGCAAATGAATAATGATATATACGCCTAATATATATCTCCTACATTTGTTATGAGTTTATTACGTACTCAAGGCCGTAGCCAGCCAATAATTTCAGGGGGAGGGGGGTTAATTGCTGGAGGCTAGAATTTAAAAAAAAATTATAAACATTTCTAGAAGCTATCTGAAGTGGTTTTTTTTTGGAACATAACATCATAACTGCCGAAGGATAGGAAACATTTTAAATGTTTAAACACCTCTAGAAGCTATCTGGTGTTTTTTTGCAACATAACACCATAACTGCCGAAGGTTAGGAAACATTCTAAATATTAAACACCTCTAGAAGCTCTCTGAAGTGCTTTTTTGCTTTTTACGGTTATACAGCACCCTAATTTGTACTTGTATCTTAATTTTGATATTGTTTGAACCATAAATAAAGCCATATTTATTTTTTTCATAAAATTTTGGTGAGGGTTTGAAACCCCCCTCCCACGCGCCTACGGCCTTGTACGTACCTGAAAACATCGTAGACCAAATCTTTCATTGTTTTAAGTTATATCAATTCTTGGTCAATTTCGCCTTTTTGTTTCGTTTTCTTGGTTTTGATGCACGTTGCATTTTTAGGGTTGAACTTAGCCATGTTCAATTAACACGTAAAATTATGATATTTTTTTGGAAAATGCCTAAAGAAATGCAGTACTCATATGACATTAAATATATTTTCATAGCTTTTAAGATCGTTTTAATGTCCAATTTACAACCAGTAATAAAAGTGAAACTCATATATTTTTATATATTTATGAAGTTAATTGTAATATTCAGATGAACAATAGGTTTAAAATCAATACGCGTTTTTATGTACTAAGAGATGAGTTCCTTTGAAAGTTTGAGTTGAATAAAACTTACACAGTAAAATACTACCCAAGTGCCAAATTACTAGAGTAAGAAAAAAGAGACAAAATAAATGTCACAACTCGTCACTTAGGTAGTAAGACGCGGTACTAAAAAAAAGCACTTAAGGGTGAGTCATTAGTCGGAGACCGGGGTAGCCCGATCCTTTCTTGGTCGGCTATCTGTGTTATTGGTAGGTACAGTCAAACCAGGAATTTTCAGGAAATTGACATAACAAATTTACGTTTTCATTGATCAACGCGATGTAAATAATAAAATTAAAGAGTAGAGTTAGACTAATAAACCAAACAAATTGGAAATAACGACATGATGTACTACTACAAAATGATATAAAGTCTGAGCATCGGGGTATAAAACGAAAAGTACTTGTATAAGATCAAAAGTTATGTAATTTTACAACTTTTAAATAGCTTATAAATTAAAAAACTAATTTTATTAAAAATATTGTAAGTACTTCATTGCATACACTTCATATGCATGTCTAGCTAGAATAAATTTAATCCCCATACATTAACTACTTTACCTTAAAACTAGGTGACCTGGTGGTCTAGGGGTAAGGTGTCAGACTTCTGTGCCAGGGGTCCGGGGTTCAATCCTCTGTCCCGGCAAAGATTTATCTGATTACCAAACCCTTCCTTCACCTCTGAGAAGACATCTTGTGAATGTGAGGAATGCCAGGCCTCCACCGTGGTTCGGATTCCACGTTAAACTGTAGGTCCTTCATTTCATCTCACAATCACCCTACCATTACACATTAGCGTAAGTGCGTATAACCCGAACGGGTAGTAAGACGCGGTGCTAATAATAATAATAATAAACCTTAAAACTAGTACGCAAAACTGATAAAATAGTTAAGTTTGACTGCTAGAGAACTGTAATGATTCGAAACCATTGAATCAATATTTATAGCTTATATGTATACACTCTTATTAAAATAATGCAATACAATTTTGATGGTCGAATGACCATGAACCATGCACACACTGCTACGTCGTGAAGACCCTTCAACCATGCGCACACTGTTACGTCGTGAAGACCCTTCAACCATGCGCACACTGTTACGTCGTGAAGACCCCTTCAACCATGCGCACACTGTTACGTCGATGAAGGGAAAGTGTTTCGGATTACATATCAGCCTGGTCCAGTGGTCCGGTCTTTTATTTATATTCGATGACAATTCTAGGAGTGTTTTATTTTATTGGGGAGAGCACTTTTTTATACTGTGCACATTACTCAAACCAAACCTCTTGGTAATAAGACATAAAGAAGGGGGTAGATTGCTCGTCATTAAGGTTAGGATTTTAATACCCTAAACATTGCTTCAAAATGATTTATAAAAAATGCATTTATGACCAAAAAAACTAAAAATATGACCTTTTAAAAAACAACTTTAAAATGAAAAAATTACCAATACAATTTGTATTACTTTTTATTTCCTTGCAAAATTAATTAAGAAAATAATCGGTGCATGAAACAAAAAAATATAAATAAATATATAATTTAGTTGTTTTACTCTTTCTGTGTCAACATAAACTCTTTATTTTACAAACCCATTTTAAAACTTTACCTGTAAAACCAAAACAAAGAATAACCATAGGAAAAAACACTTCATTTTCTTGCAGTTTTTGTAGCAAACTAATAATGTAGTGCCCAAAAACATGTCCTATATGAGAGAAATAAATTTACAGTTTCTGTGCCAAACTGAAAGTCTTTAAACAAAAGGTGGTGACTTGGCGGTCTAGGGGTAAGGTGTCGGACTTCTGTGCTGGGGGTCCGGGGTTCAATCCTCAGTCCCAGCAGAAATTTATCTGATTACCGAACCCTTCCTTCACCTCTGACAAGTCGTGTATTAATCACATCTTGTGAATGTGAGGAATGACAGGCCTCCGTGGTTCGGATTCCACGTTAAACTGTAAGTCCTCCATTTCATCTCACAATCACCCTACCATTACACATTAGCGTAAGTGCGTATAGCCCGAACGGGTAGTAAGATGCGGTAATAATAATAATAATAATAATAATAATTTAAACAAAAAATATGCCGTATAAAAGAAAATAGGGGAGGTGTGGAAGTATTCTTACCACCGTGGTGGTTCCACCATTTGCTATGAAGCGTGTACAGAGTTTCTAAACACGAGCACCCCCCTCCCCCTTTGTTTCCCCTTCTCATTCTTGCTTCCAACTTTCAGAGAAAATAATACAAAAATTTCCTTTGTATTGAATATACCAAGATCTGAAGAATAATGACTCAAAAATAAAAAATAAATAAAAAAAAGCCTTAAAATTACTTAAAAACTAGAAAATACTACGTATCGCGTGAAAACATAGAACTATGCCAAAATATGCCCTAACAAAGCTACTTAAATCAGCTTAGATTCTTATGAAACAGATTTATATACACTTAAACAACATTCTAGGTTAAAAAAAAATTAAAAAAAAAAGCGAAATCATAAAAATCCTAGCCCTACTCATCATATTCATAGCTGTGTATTTTCTCAGACGTGAGGCAACTTTTGGAAACAGCTGATAAGAGGCAAGAAGGCATACTTTTCCAATGGTATGATGAAGAATATGGCCTCTCATGGTGGAACTATGGATATAAGAAGGGACAGATTGTTCATCACGAGCCATGTTTTCTCGAAACACGTGACAAATCTTATTTTTGAAAGCGCAAAACACTTGTTTCAAGTTCAAAGTAATGATTATAACGTATTTTTAGATTCAAGAAATAAAACGATAAAGTTATTTTATATGCAAAGCCGCCAGTTTTCGGAACAATTCTCGTATTTCTAAACAACATTTGTGTTTATTATACAATAGTCTACATAAATAAAGTTTGAGGTAAGAATCTTTGTATTTATAAATTAGTTTCCTAATTTACTCGCTAGATTTCAGTAGCACGAATAACACCACAAACTTGGCCAGCAATGTTTACATACATTATCGATTAATCGATATAGCAAGATGGCCGGATTGCAAAATTCGATAATAATTTTAATTACAACGACAAATTTTAAAACTTAAGTAAATTAAATTTGTCTAAAAATATGTCCGTTTTATTGTTTTGTTATAAATTAATGTAGAGAAAGAAATACATATTTATTTGGAAAATTTATAGACTACTTGATAATTTATTTAAAAGTTTATAGAAATAGAAATAATTAATATATTTTTATTCAGATGAAATTTAGTTTGTCATACTTATATCTGGTTGTTTATGATGGTTGAAAGTTTGGGTATTTCTATTATCTATTGTGAATTTATTTTATCTAGGTTTTGTGTGGTTGAGTGTAATAATGGGATTATTACTATCCAATAATTTTATTTGATGTTATACCCAACTAAAAATGTCGTCTCGCTAAACTATATTATTAAATAAGCGCATTTAAAATCATCTAATAACAATTATTTAAAGGGATATTAGAAAAAAGTTTGCATTTTTATTTATCGACATAGTTCCCCTCCTTGTCTATATCTTCCAAGCCCAAAACTAATACAAGACTCCCAAATTCCGTACTTTACTCCCTCCTTCAGTCAACGACCCAATCCCCTACTCTATTTCTTGGAGGGGTAGAGATCGATTGAGGCGCGGAGGGAGTTGCTAGTTCAACGACTGCAATACTCCGACCGGGAAGAAAGAAAGTGGGAGGAGAAAACAGCATCCTTCTACTTTCCACGTCGTTACATACTGCTCTAGGTGGCACTGATGGTTCTTATACTTTCCACGTCGTTACACACTGCTCTAGGTGGCGCTGATGGTTCTATACTTTCCACGTCGTTACACACTGCTCTAGGTGGCACTGATGGTTTTATACTTTCCACGTCTTTACACACTGCTCTAGGTGGCGCTGATGGTTCTTATACTTTCCACGTCTTAACACATTGCTCTAGGTGGCACTGATGGTTCTTTTACTTTCCACGTCGTTATATACTGCTCTAGGTGGCACTGATGGTTCTTGTACTTTCCACGTCGTTACATACTGCTCTAGGTGGCACTGATGGTTCTTGTACTTTCCACGTCATTACACACTGCTCTAGGTGGCACTGATGGTTCTTATACTTTCCACGTCGTTACATACTGCTCTAGATGGCGCTGATGGTTCGTATACTTTCCACGTCGTTACACACTGCTCTAGGTGGCACTGATGGTTCTTATACTTTCCACGTCGTTACATACTGCTCGAGATGGCACTGATGGTTCTTATACTTTCCACGTCGTTACACACTGCTCTAGGTGGCGCTGATGGTTCTTATACTTTCCACGTCGTTACACACTGCTCTAGATGGCGCTGATGGTTCTTATACTTTCCACGTCGTTACATACTGCTCGAGATGGCACCGATGGTTCTTATACTTTCCACGTCGTTACATACTGCTCTAGGTGGCACTGATGGTTCTTATACTTTCCACGTCGTTACACACTGCTCTAGGTGGCGCTGATGGTTCTTATACTTTCCACGTCGTTACATACTGCTCTAGATGGCACTGATGGTTCTTATACTTTCCACGTCGTTACATACTGCTCGAGATGGCACTGATGGTTCTTATACTTTCCACGTCGTTACATACTGCTCTAGGTGGCACTGATGGTTCTTATACTTTCCACGTCGTTACATACTGCTCGAGATGGCACTGATGGTTCTTATACTTTCCACGTCGTTACATACTGCTCTAGGTGGCACTGATGGTTCTTATACTTTCCACGTCGTTAAACACTGCTCTAGGTGGCACTGATGGTTCTTCTACTTTCCACGTCATTACATACTGCTCTAGGTGGCGCTGACGGTTCTTCTACTTTCCACGTCATTACATACTGCTCTAGGTGGCGCTGATGGTTCTTCTACTTTCCACGTCGTTACATACTGCTCTAGGTGGCACTGATGGTTCTTATACTTTCCACGTCGTTACATACTGCTCGAGATGGCACTGATGGTTCTTATACTTTCCACGTCGTTACATACTGCTCTAGGTGGCGCTGATGGTTCTTATACTTTCCACATCATTACATACTGCTCTAGGTGGCGCTGATGGTTCTTCTACTTTCCACGTCATTACATACTGCTCTAGGTGGCGCTGATGGTTCTTCTACTTTCCACGTCGTTACATACTGCTCTAGGTGGCGCTGATGTTTTTTTATACCTTCCACGTCGTTACACTCTTCTTTCCCCCTCTTCACACACAAACATATGAAAGTATTTCTACGAATAACATTAATCGAGAGATCCGTTCTTGTTTCTTTCTTCGGTCCACAGTTCATAGTAGCCCAGACATAACAGAGCTATTCATTGGATAGCGGTCAAATGTCTGAAGGTACTGAACGCTATTCTCTAACTTGGGCTGTGCCCTTTCAATAATGAGCGAAGACCTACCAGGGGTCAAGGAGGTGGGTGGAGGTATTGTTTGTCAGACAGAGAAAAAAGGCGTAGGGCCCACATTACAAGTTGCAGAACTGCTTTCTGACGAATGATCATCTTGCAGCTCATTGGAGGGGGACGAGATATTTTACCATCCACACTTTTTTTTTTTTTTTGCTGGTTCACACCTCGTCCCAAGATGTCTCGTCAACAAGAGAATGAAGATTTTCTTCTATTGTACTATGGTACCACACAAGTTTGAAACCTCACGTTGTTGTAAAACAAAGAAAGAAACGTGTATGGAGTCGAAATTTGGTTTTGAAACGTGACATTGTCTCTCTCACACACACTGTGACAATTTTGCCTGAATTAGAGGCTGATAACTTCCAGAATTACCTACTTATGAATGATGATACATAAAAGAATCTTTTGTCTATCGTGTCTCAAAGGTTGACTAAGCAAGATACTGTTATGGCTATGAAAAATGCCGTATTTTCACGTGCGAAGATAAGCCTCACACTAAGATTCCTTATAACAGGTCGATCATAAAAATATACATGAGTCTTTCCTGGCTCACGCATGCGCGATACAACATTCCAGAAGTGTCGATTCAATACCTGAGTTTAACCACTCATATGAGTAAAAGCATATTAAAAATAAATGTATTTAGTTGAAAAGTATTGCTATCGAAGGGTCGCCCTTAGGGATGTGCAAACAATGAGGTCGCACGAGACCCCACAATTTAAAGGAGGGGGGGAGTCGTCTCCAGGCTTGCTTAAAGGTGACAGAGGGGAAAAAAAAATCAAATTAGTGTGTGAACTTTTTGCTTTAGTTCTCGTATAATAAGTAGGCTAGTTGTAAAGGCGATCTAGCAAATATTTTCAGAGTGTAAAAACAAATAGAAACACAATCATGGGTTTTTTAATTTATTGAACGAGTGAAGCGAGTTCTCAGTTTTAACTCAACCAATTTGCATTTGTCTGTCTGTCTGTGGTGGATATGTTTCACGATAACTTTTGAATGCATTGACTAATTCAATTCAAACTTGGCACTGTTGTTTTATTGTACCTCTATACAGATCAAATTCATTGGGGAAGAAAATATAAAGACGGGTTGGGAGGAAATCAACCCTTATATGTATTTAAAAAAACACGGCTTCTAACATTAATCAATACATGTATTTTACCTTTTAGGTCATTTCCTGAATATCTTGTGCGGCTGAAAATAGGCATATAGGTGCGAACTACTGTAAAAACATTAACGAAATAGATTTTTTATTTGAATGGAGGGGGTGAAGAGATAACCGAGGGGGGGGGGGTAGACGAAACTTGTCCAGGGTCCCTCAGGGCAACCTTGTCCCTATCCACACCGGTGAGAACGCGAATTAAACGTCAAACCCTACCAGTCTAGTTTTATGATGACAGGAATGTATGGGTTTATATCCCAAGTGAGTGCCCTTCAGCTGTTTTTTTCTTTTTTTTCTCTAGATGGTTTCCCATTCACCCACCAAACATCTGCAAGAACATTTCCTCTACATGTTTTCTTCCTCGTCCTTAACCCTGTTAGAGTAAATGTGGATAGCGGGAAAGACTACACGGTGCTAAATAAAGAAACAGTTTAATGGTATGTTTACAAAATCAGAAGTGTGAACATATTTTTGCACATAACCATACATGAATAATATATATCCACCCCACACCCCTTTTCCCCTCCAAGATAGTCTTAATGCGTCACTTCCTGTGCTCCACCTCAATTATTCAAATAACTACCATTGCGCAGCGGAAAATTGAAATTTCACAGGCATTTGCTCGCTAAGACAGAATTGAATTAAAGTGCTTGAATTAATTTCTATAAACATTACCCACGCCACCTGTTTTCAACTGGAATACACTTTTACACCACTTATCCCTGTTTAGAATATATTTTTACACCACGTATCCTTGTTCAAACTATACTTTCACACCACCTAGCCCTGTTCAAACTATATTTTCACACCACGTATCCTTGTTCAAACTATATTTTCAAACCACCTAGCCCTGTTCAAACTATATTTTCACACCACGTATCCTTGTTCAAACTATACTTTCACACTACCTAACCCCTGTTCAAACTATACTTTCACACCACGTATCATTGTTCAAACTATACTTTGACACCACCTAGCCCTGTTCAAACTATAATTTCACACCACCTAGCCCTGTTCAAACTATACTTTCACACTACCTAACCCCCTGTTCAAACTATACTTTCACACCACGTATCCTTGTTCAAACTATAATTTCACACCACGTATCCTTGTTCAAACTATACTTTCACACCACGTATCCTTGTTCAAACTATACTTTCACACCACCTAGCCCTGTTCAAACTATAATTTCAAACCACCTAGCCCTGTTCAAACTATACTTTCACACCACCTAGCCCTGTTCAAACTATACTTTCACACCACCTAGCCCTGTTCAAACTATAATTTCACACCACCTAGCCCTGTTCAAACTATATTTTCACACCACGTATCCTTGTTCAAACTATACTTTCACACTACCTAACCCCTGTTCAAACTATACTTTCACACCACGTATCCTTGTTCAAACTATACTTTCACACCACCTAGCCCTGTTCAAACTATAATTTCACACCACCTAGCCCTGTTCAAACTATATTTTCACACTACCTAACCCCTGTTCAAACTATACTTTCACACCACGTATCCTTGTTCAAACTATAATTTCACACCACCTAGCCCTGTTCAAACTATATTTTCACCCCAAGTATCCTTGTTCAAACTATAATTTCACACCACCTAGCCCTGTTCAAACTATACTTTCACACCACCTAGCCCTGTTCAAAATATACTTTCACACCACCTAGCCCTGTTCAAAATATACTTTCGCACCATTTATGCCTGTTTATATACTTTGAGACCACCTATCCTTGTTTAGGATATAATTTCACGCCACCTGTTCTTGTCTAGAATATACCTACCTACCACCTGTTCTTATCTAGAATCTACAATGTACTTATTTCATTTAAGAATCATTTAAGAAGTGACACATGAACTGAAAGCTTGTTTATAGTCTGCGAGACTTCCCCTTCTTAATGTCAGAGGAAAATAAGGCACGTGTTACCTCTAATATTCTGCCTTCCTCTTCTCTACCACAATGTTAGACATACAGTAGACTACATACGTACAGTCGGAAAAGAAGCGAGAAATGGTGGAATTTTTTGTAAAGTTATCGATGTTTGTAAGTTTCTATCAAGACAATCCCTCAATTATAATTAAATAACACTCTGTCCTTAACGGATCTGGAGAGTTCAAGGTCGCCCAGAACGTGAGCTCGCCACCCAACCCTATCCTGAGAAACCTCCATCCACTCCCTAATCTGAGAAACCTCCATCTAACCCTATCCTGAGAAACCTCCATCCAATCCTATCCTGAGAAACCTCCATCCAACCCTATCCTGAGAAACCTCCACCCAACCCTATCCTGAGAAACCTCCATCCAACCCTATCCTGAGAAACCTCCATCCAACCCTATCCTGAGAAACCTCCATCCAACCCTATCCTGAGAAACCTCCATCCAAACCTATCCTGAGAAATCTCCATCCAACCCTATCCTGAGAAACCTCCACCCAACCCTATCCTGAGAAACTTCCATTCAACCCTATCCTGAGAAACCTCCACCCAACCCTATCCTGAGAAACCTCCATCCAACCCTATCCTGAGAAACCTCCACCCAACCCTATCCTGAGAAACCTCCATCCAACCCTATCCTGAGAAACCTCCATCCAACCCTATCCTGAGAAACCTCCACCCAACCCTATCCTGAGAAACCTCCACCCAATCCCTAATCTGACCTCCTTCAAATACATATTCACATCAGCCTCTCATTGACGTCTCAGCCTACCAAGAGGTTTTGCACCTTCAGGTTTCCCAACTAAAATGTTGTGTAGACGCCTGTTATCACCCATACGTGCCATATGACTTCCACACCTCATCCTGCACGCCTTGAATATCCTTAATATGTTTCGGGATCCAGACAAACCATGAAGTTCTTCATTGTTTAACCTTAAGGAACAACTGGTAGGATTATAGTTTTGCATATTAGTTTAAGGTGGGAGTGTAGTCAAAGCGAGGAAAAAATCACTGGTTTTGCCATTTTTTGTACCGAAACTTTTTTTTTCGTTAAATAAATCAAATATTTCTCAAGTGGAAACATAGAGGTTAATTTTCTTCACATGATGACCTCAAAAGTTGTTTGAATATCTGTCAAGGGTGTCCTGGAATGTAATGAAAACTTTTTCTCTTCATTTAAAAGGTTTATCATCTAATATCACTATGCTCATAACAGATATTCAACAACTGTTGATATCACCATGAGAAAAAAAATTTAAATTCATGTTCATACTAAAATAATATTTACTTTATTTTGAACAAAACAAGTTTTTCTATAAAAGTGCAAAAACACTGGCCTTTTCTCGCGTTTCCTAAATCTTCACCTTAATGTTTCGAAACAGATAAAAATAAATTACAAAGCGAATAGTAGCCATGAATCCTGTTTTTGACCTCCTATTGCATTTTATTATTATCTTTCAACAAAGTTCCTCAAAAATCTTTGATTATGTCAACTTCTCCCAAAACGCATGTCGCTGAACTCTGTGAATCCATTCTTTTGGAATAAAGGGCTTAATCGATTCTTTAAAACAAGAGATTCAAATTTGTTTGACTTTGAAAATTGAAAATAGTCTATTGAGGGGACAGCCTTTCAGAATTAAAATATAAATACATTTCAAAATCCTTACTATAACAAAAATTAACTCAATATTCAATAAACTTTTAATAATGGACGAATACTTTACATTAAAGACACTATAGAGAAAATACTGTATTACTATAATGTACCCATTAACGAGTTAAAACAACACTACGAGAGGAAGACAGACAAATGAGAATCGATGCGCAATACACTGATGAAAGCAGGCGTGTGCACGTAAGAAGAATACATCACGACGATGATGATGCATAAGAGGCTGTGCTTTGATGAAGAGAAAAGCTCAATACTGAAACTTACCTACCAATATTGGATAAGTTATGTGCAGAGTTTTCCCGTCATATGGAAGCATATAACAAAGTTCGTTCTCTATTTGGGTTCCTCATCGAGTTCCCATCGTAGACAGACGCCAAAATTAAAGAAGCTACTCAAATATTTAGAGACAATTATCCTGAGGACATCGAGTTGGAGTTTACAGAGGAAATGGTTCATTTCAAGTATTTCATAACATATCAGTTAGAAGATTTAAAATATGATGGAACAGTGTCTGCATCGTGATCTTACAAACTAATTTTTGAAAATATGGTGCAATCAACGTCCCCAAATGTAATGACAGCGTTAAGATTGTACAGGTGTCTGATGATCACGAACGCTACTTGTGAACGAACCTTTTCAAAGTTAAAACTGCTGAAAAACTGTCATCGATCTTCACTGATACAAGAACGACTTAACTCACTTGTCATCATGGCCCGGATATGACGTCTTGCAAAATATAGACTTCCAAGATATCCTGAAAAATTTCACAAAAAAAAAAAAAAAAATTAGGAACGTGAATGTTTAAAGCTCTCTTTGTTTATTTAGATTACATTTTCTTTCTCTTTGTTTGGTAATATTGTATAATATTGTTTAATAATTATTGTTTAGTAACATAATATGTTTATTTGTTTAATAGGCTTAACATTTATAACTGTTAATGTTTGTTTTGTGTAGTAAAATTGGTTTGTTAAAATTGTTGGTCGGTAAAATTAAAAACGTTTTAGGAGATAATTTTCTTGTGAGGGCCCCGAGATTTCGATTACCTAGGGGCCTCCACAGGGTTTAACCCAGCACTGTACGACTGCATTGTTTACACACCCCTACGAGCGGCCCTCCACTGACTTCACTTACTATATCCAGCCCCAAAATGCCCAGTTCCCTATATAAAATGGTGCGTTTCTATCATGTTTGTTGGTTCGTCAAAAGGTCCCCATGGGCCGCACAAAATCAGTTGCTCCCGTTGATTTAGGCCCTTTAGTCCAGTATTGCCCCAAGTAGAGACCTTGACCTGCTCAACAGTGGTCCGGCTTCCAAGAAGCTCTCTCTATCTGTTTCATTCGCCGGACAGACGGGACGGGACGGGACGGTGGATTTCCATACCGGGATAAGGAAGATGGGTGTAAGGGAGGGAGAGACGGCTGTTAAAGAGGAAAGACCAAGATGCAGTTAACATCAGAACATAAGATATCGGGAATTACGATTTATAGGTTTTAACACTATTGAAAAAGAAACTTGACCTCCACGTCACCGGCAAACTAAACGAGACTGACGCCTTTATCAGCGTGCCCACCCGGGGTTTCCATAGTGTTTTTAACTCCAAATTGCCCGACACCTTAGCTCAGTCGGCAGCGTCTACTGAAAAAAGGGTTCGACTCCCGTTATGGTCGAAAAATGTATCATTAATGAAATTTGAGTGTCCCCTTTTCACAGTGATGGATTGGATTAACGGCCGGAGGGCTGGGTGTTGTGTTTGTTCAAGATGTAAGCTAGTTTATTAGTCGTGTGTTGAGTAAACTCATAAAGTGCACGTTGAGCACCTCTAATAAAAAAATATGACTACCAAATTCCATATGTTTTATAGGTTTGCCAGGACGAGTTCCTATTTTTACAGAAAAGAGGAATGAAATTTCATTTTTCATCAAACTGACTAGTGTTAAGTGATGTGACTGATGTTTAAAAGTATTATTCATACCTGATATGTTATATTTCCGCAGCTCAAAGTTTAGCTGAGGGTTAAGATATGTTTGAATCAGCGTAGGCTACTTAATTCTTCAGTTCACTTTTTCTTCTTTCTAAAGACCTATTTAACGCTTTCAATTAAATGTTCAAAATTCACAAATTGTCAGGTATTTTTAGTAGCTTTAGATGTCTCTTCTAGAAGCTATACCTCAATTTCCTTACAAATAGACATATGTGATACATATAAAGGTTTCTAGAACTGATTTTTTGTATTCATACGTCAAGCCATATAATATGAAGCTGTCGATTTTGTTACCTAACTATCAAGTAACACTAACAATAAGTTAGTAAGCGTACAACCCGAGTGGGTAGTAATACGGGGTGCTAAATAAAATATGTTATTAATGTTGACTGAAAATTCTATGTTTGTAATAGTTTAAAAGGTGCTTCAAATGTCCACTCATAAGAAAATCAATGTCTAGATGACCATTCATTCATATGAATGAAATAAAAACGATTTGATCAAGTTAGTTGCATAAAAATGTGCAAATGTAATAGCTATTAACAACCCACATAATAGCCAGCGACAAGTATTTATCTCTCATTCAGGCTATTTACTTTTCCTCAGACCCTCGGATCGAGAAATATTGTGATCGTCAAAAAAATCTGTTTTGGATCAATGTGTGCGTAGGCTAGTTCGCCATTTTCATGTACTATATCTTATCACATGCATCGCTACATTTCATAGAGCTAATTTATCGACTCTCTCCTATAAGGGGACGGCCAGACTGAGGGAGCGAGCGACTAAAATATAAAATAGAACACATTGGTTGTAATGAGAGGTGACCAGATTGGAGCGAGCGACTAAAATATAAAATAGAACACATTGGTTGTAATGAGAGGTGGCCAGACTGGAGCGTGCGACTAAAATATAAAATAGAACACATTGGTTGTAGTGAGAGGTGACCAGACTGGGCGAGTGAGTGACTAAAATATAAAATAGAACACATTGGTTGTAGTGATAGGTGACCAGACTGGGCGAGCGAGTGACTAAAATATAAAATAGAACACATTGGTTGTAGTGAGAGGTGACCAGACTGGGCGAGCGAGTGAATAAAATATAAAATAGAACACATTGGTTGTAATGAGAGGTGACCAGATTGGAGCGTACGCACGAGCCGGTACAGTCTAGTTTACAGGCGCTAGACAATATTATTGTATGTTGGTTCATTGAGTGCTGGGAAAACTGGTCAATTTGACATTTTATTACTATCGATAGGTTTAGCACACTTGCTACTAACGGCCTAACTTGGAACGATCATAAACCATACCTATGTAAAACTGATATGTTAAAAAACTTCAATATCATAATCAAAATAGGTATTTACAAATAATAATCACCATTGGCGTGGATATTGGATGGGAAAACCACAACAATAAACCACTTTTCAAAAACTACCCTCAGTTCACTGAGCCAAGATTCGAACCTTTGCCTCCTTGTCCACAACTATCAAGAGATATATGCTAATCACGCGCTCGCTCGCCAGTCTGGCCGAACCCTAACATGAATATAGAACATACGATTATAAGGTGTGTTATGTACCATTTAAATAGCAGCTACCTTCTTCAGACACGTCAGTGATTTTAAGATGACTGTTCCCGAAATACAGAGAGGAAAATAGTCACTTTACTAACCCACCGCCGGACTCTACAACAATGATTGTTCCCGAAATACAGAGAGGAAAATAGTCACTTTACTAACCCACCACCGGACTCTACAACAATGAGTGTTCCCGAAATACAGAGAGGAAAATAGTCACTTTACTAACCCACCACCGGACTCTACAACAATGACTGTTCCCGAAATACAGAGAGGAAAATAGTCACTTTACTAACCCACCGCCGGACTCTACAACAATGACTGTTCCCGAAATACAGAGAGGAAAATAGTCACTTTACTAACCCACCGCCGGACTCTACAACAATGACTGTTCCCGAAATACAGAGAGGAAAATAGTCACTTTACTAACCCACCACCGGACTCTACAACAATGACTGTTCCCGAAATACATAGAGGAAAATAGTCACTTTACTAACCCACTGCCGGACTCTACAACAATGACTGTTCCGAAATACAGAGAGGAAAATAGTCACTTTACTAACCCACTGCCGGACTCTACAACAATGAGTGTTCCGAAATACAGAGAGGAAAATAGTAACTTTACTAACCCACCGCCGGACTCTACAACAATGACTGTTCCCGAAATACAGAGAGGAAAATAGTCACTTTACTAACCCACCACCGGACTCTACAACAATGACTGTTCCCGAAATACAGAGAGGAAAATAGTCACTTTACTAACCCACCGCCGGACTCTACAACAATGACTGTTCCCGAAATACAGAGAGGAAAATAGTCACTTTACTAACCCACCACCGGACTCTACAACAATGACTGTTCCCGAATACAGAGAGGAAAATAGTCACTTTACTAACCCACCGCCGGACTCTACAACAATGACTGTTCCCGAAATACATAGAGGAAAATAGTCATTTTACTAACCCACCGCCAGACTCTACAACAATGACTGTTCCCGAAATACAGAGCGGAAAATAGTCACTTTACTAACCCACCACCGGACTCTACAACAATGACTGTTCCCGAAATACAGAGAGGAAAATAGTCACTTTACTAACCCACCGCCGGACTCTACAACAATGACTGTTCCCGAAATACAGAGAGGAAAATAGTCACTTTACTAACCCACCGCCGGACTCTACAACAATGACTGTTCCCGAAATACAGAGAGGAAAATAGTCACTTTACTAACCCACCACCGGACTCTACAACAATGACTGTTCCCGAAATACAGAGAGGAAAATAGTCACTTTACTAACCCACCGCCGGACTCTACAACAATGACTGTTCCCGAAATACAGAGAGGAAAATAGTCACTTTACTAACCCACCGCCGGACTCTACAACAATGACTGTTCCCGAAATACAGAGAGGAAAATAGTCACTTTACTAACCCACCGCCGGACTCTACAACAATGACTGTTCCCGAAATACAGAGAGGAAAATAGTCACTTTACTAACCCACCGCCGGACTCTACAACAATGACTGTTCCCGAAATACAGAGAGGAAAATAGTCACTTTACTAACCCACCGCCGGACTCTACAACAATGACTGTTCCCGAAATACCGAGAGGAAAATAGTCACTTTACTAACCCACCGCCGGACTCTACAACAATGACTGTTCCCGAAATACAGAGAGGAAAATAGTCACTTTACTAACCCACCGCCGGACTCTACAACAATGACTGTTCCCGAAATACAGAGAGGAAAATAGTCACTTTACTAACCCACCGCCAGACTCTACAACAATGACTGTTCCCGAAATACATAGAGGAAAATAGTCACTTTACTAACCCACCGCCGGACTCTACAACAATGACTATATCAAAACAGCGGTGCACCCGTCATGTGAAAGGGTATAAGGAGGGCTTTTGCCCCTGATTGCAAACAATTGCAATAACATATTAGTGCTCTAATAAGTATATTAGTGCAACCATAAAAAAGGAGCACTTAAAGATGTGTCGAATGTTGTATGTAATGTGCCCTTCGTTTAGCCTGAAAGGTAGCAAAAGTTTTCCCGTGCGTAGTTCCACTATGGTGCAGCTCATAGTATAGGATCCACCAAGGCATGACTGCTAACTTTCAGGGTAACGACGAGTATTTTTACATACGTTAAAAATAATCCTTAAATTCTCGAAGAGGAAAAAAATCGAAACGTTGTTCGCCGGGTGTCACCCTCGCCGAGAGATTCTCTATCAAAACGATGTACGAGATCTCGTCAGATCTGTGCTCCATGGTGCGGACTTTCTCTATTTGACTCTATCTCCTTTATACTGGCTTGTGCTGTATTTATATCTCGCCCTTACCACCCCCTCCAACGACTTTGTTAGAAGCCTGTCAAGTGTTACACGCTCAGGATAACAACGGACTAAACGACACACGTCCAACGAGAGACAGGCGTCAAGTCGTGGAATCTGCTTGCGACTGTCACTTTTTACAGATTGTATCGATACAGTTCAATTTTCATAGGAAGGGCGTTTTTTTAAAAAAAAACTTTTTTTACGGCCATATTTGATAACGTTTAATTATTTTATCAGTATATAGATATCAAAAGTGAGTGACGTATGGATGTGTGGAAGTTGATCTAGTAGCATGTTTAACTGCCAGATAAGGTTCTTCCTATGAAGTTTGGATTGTATCTATAATATAGCACTAATAATATAGTAAAATGTTATCAATGTTGACAGAAAAGAAATACCCGCATTAAGGGGATTCGAACCCCCATCTCATCGTCCCTAACAATCCAGGGACCATGACACCTTGGCTCAGTCGGTAGGGTGTTTGTCTAGTAAGCTAAGAATCCCGGGTTTGATTCTCGGAATGTCCCAAATATGTATCATGGGTGAAATGTAGGTTAACCTTTTCAGAGTGATGAATTAATGTCTGGAGGGCTGGATGTTGTGTCTGTTCTAGATTAAATAAAGCTAGTTAATAAGTCGTGTGATGATTTAATCAGTCGGTTCAGAAAGTGCACGTTAATGAGGGGATGACTCTCCAGCATTAACCAAGAGTTTAATTTTCTTCACATGGTGATATCAACATTTGTTGAATATCTGTCGAGGATGTCCTCGGATTTGATGACAACTTTTTCTCTTCATTTAAAAAGTTCCTCCTCTAACGCCGCTATGCTCATGACAGATATTCAGGAAATGTTGATATCACCGTTGGAGGAAAATTAAACTATGCTTCTACTGGAGCAATATTTAATTTATTTTGCCCAAAATAATATTTTGCTGTAAAAACTGCAAAAACATTGGCCGATCTTTCCTTCCACCCCGTATTAAACATCGCCAATGAGGAAAATAATGCAGTCTTCTACGAGAGTGACGAGTTAGACAATGCGCCCACCGATGCGGGTAAACTCTTGATAAACAGTTCATTGGCTCAGCGCAAGTGCATTGTAAGACCATGTTCAGGAGCGTCAATCACGCCACGGGCACACGTCACAGTGAATAATCAAACAAGCGATCGTGAGAAAATACCCAGGAAATGTCTGCATCACAACTATCCGTAGGGAACTACACTGGATATCATCTCTGAGGGGATTGCATGGCTAATATTGGCAAACAGCGCAGCCATTCTCTTGTTTTAGTGTTGTAAATCCTCCCTTGATTATGTGTATATGATAGATTTTGCAACGCTGGTTCCTCTTACTCCAGCTCACCAACTTCAGACATAGCTGAGAGCGAGGAGATTTGAGAGCAAAAGTAAAGTTTTTCTCCATAAGAACTGCAGTTCCCTCATAGGTGATATTGGGTGTAGTTAAATATTCTCTATGGCAGGGGCTCCCAAACTCTTTAGACTGAAGAAGCCCTCGCACCATAAAAAATATTTGTTGGAAACCTCATAAAATGTTTTACTCTTACGAACATTCAATCTTTTTACTAAGTCAACAACCCGGAGGTTGGTTTGATGTGATTATTTATATCCATACCAAGCTGGACATGCACTCAACACTTCGGCTGGTTAGCGAAAACCCACACAATCTGGTAGAAATCATATGTAGGGAGAGTTTATGAAGTGTGATGGCTTGCTGTTGCCTTCTACACTGATTTTTTTTTTTTATGAGTGAACGCGAAAGGGTCCACTAATTTCGCCAGGAAAGGTATTTTCACATACCTCCCGGGATTATTTTACATGCCCCAATCGACAAAGGACCGGGAAACTGCTTTAATTCACCTCCGAAGGAAGTTGTACTATGGATTTTTATCGCTCAAGAAAAATCCGTCGACCTCTGGCTGGGTTTGAACCCACAAGCACTTTACCCCAAGACCACCGAAGTCGACGAACATTCAATAACAACAGTTAAATTTCATAAGTATATTATTATTATTATTATTATTATTATTATTATTATTATTATTATTATTATTATTTTATTATTATTATTATTATTATTATTATTAGCACCACGTCTTACTACCCGTTCGGGTTATACGCACTCACGCTAATGTGTAATGGTAGGGTGATTGTGAGATGAAATGGAGGACCTACAGTTTAACGTGGAATCCGAACCACGGTGGAGGCCTGACATCCCACACATTCAAAGAATCATAAGTATAAAACAATACAACCAACGGAAAACATCACATGTCATGGTTGCGTCTTTGTCAAATGACTTGCATAATGTTCCAAAAACGGCAAAAATAAATTGCAACTCTGAGGTTAGCCTCATCGGAGCAAACTTTTATATCTCTGTATTTGTCTGGTAGATAGTCTTGGTGTGAAAAGATTTGAACCAAACAATTCAGCAAGTGTTTTAGCTGATTCGCAAATAGCTGAATAATCAATTTCAGTGTTTGTTCTTATTTATTGAATTTTTTCCTTGAGCCGTTTTATCATGTTAATGGTAGCTAGAAGATCTACATTCTCAAGTTACAATGCTCATCAAGGTGGTAAACTCATAGAGAGAACCTTTGCTAACATCTGTAGAGTAATTAGAAAATACGAACTTTGTATGGCACACTGAAGTTGAACTGTTGGTGATGACGCATCAGTATCTTCCCAAATTATTAATTTTTTTTTACCCCACTAAAACACTGAACAATTCACAATGCCACATTATGTTGGCGGGTTAAAGCCTCTCCCCTCCCCGGTTACGCCACTGGTCACAATATTATCACTCCCTTAACTGATCCTTGCGACCTGGTCGCCGCGTTTTATCACCAGTTATCAAGGCACCAGGGCGTGAAGATGTGTTATTAGCCATAGTTATATGAAGAAGAAACCTAAATAGGTTATAGATAATACTGTGTCCACCCCATTAATATGCAGAAACGTACTTATGGACAGACTTGTAAAAAACCTGAGAACGCACCTCTATTTAATTATGTTTTCTGGAATGCCAGGCCACCACCGTGGTTCGGATCCCACGTTAAACTGTAGGTCCTTCATTTCATCTCACAATCACCCTACCATTACACATTAGCGTAAGTGCGTATAAACCGAACGGGTAGTAAGACGCGGTACTAATAATAATATTATTATGTTTTCGGTGTCACGCATAAAATGCAATTTATCGCTATGTTCACGGCATTGAAAAAAATACTATTTACTATGATTGGAAACAACCTTTACACTCCAAGTCCTTGCCAAGCATTGCAATTTATTGTTAGTTTGTATAATGTATATGGTCTGATATTATTATTTTATTTATGCTAATTAAGAAGTTTTTACCTTGTTTATTTTTTTCTTCATTGTTTAATTCATCCCAACCCTCCACTGTTGCAGCTGCAACCTCTATCCAGAGCTTGTATTTAACATCCCTGTTTTGGATTCCACAGTGGCGATCATTTATAAATAGCTCGGTATCAAACATTGCTAAGTACCGCACTCTACCGAGTGTCAAACTCCAGACGGGCGGGAAACACTGGGTGGTTTGCAAGAAAGTTGGTGAAAATGCTTAAGGCCATATGTACAGAAAATTTTTTTTTCGTCATTCGAAAGAGTTTTATTCTATGAAATATTAAACATCAAAAATTTATTTTTAACTATTTTTATTCAAGAGCTATGAGGGTAAGAAACTTCAATTTTTACGTTTTCCAAATCAAGTTTTAGGCTAAACTTTTTGAAATAAAATTTTGAAAATTAAAATTTAGTATCTTTAATACTATACCTATTTGATAAAGCTGGGATTTTACTGTAGTTATTAGCATACTCTATATAAATATACTCAAAGTTCCCTTAAAATCAACACAATTCAACAATTGTTTATTAATACTAATTCATCTATAAATATATAATATTAGTATTCATGCGATGTATTGATGTGTATACTTAAGATTAAAAATATATTCAGATTTAAATATGCAAAGTTTTACTGAATAACTTGATTTGCGTATGACATAAAAATATGCACTGAAATTCCAAGTTCGCTGACGGGATCAAAACTTTGTAGGGAAGTGTAGCTTAGTCGACAAGAACGGTTGATAGCCCGCCTCCACAGCAGTTACACCAGCTGTATTATCACAAACACACAAGTAATCTGCAGTCCTTGCGAGATTCGAGATTTCTGTTTGAACGATCATTCACAAGTTGTCTCTTAAAATAGTTAGACTCATATTAATAATAATATTTAGAAACGCGTCTTACTAACCGTTCGGGTAGAATCATATTGTAGTGATATTAATATTTATACCACTATCAGGGTTATTTCATTATTAAAACATGTTGTAGTAATTTTTAGATTTGTGTTTTATTTGTGATCTCTGTGAACCGTAAACACACAATATATATATATATATATATATATATATATATATATATATATATATATATAATTAAAATAATAAACAATGGTTCCTTCCATCACAACCTGGAAAACGTCAAGCTTTGAAACCGAGTACGGGCATAATATAATGTATTATATAGGCAGATAGGCTTTATGTTTGTTTTATATGTTAGGGGTTTCCAGAATCAGTAACATAGAATATACGATCTAGTAAACAATAAATGGCTGTAAGCGATCGCCCAAGGTTTCGACACATTTCATATCAAGAATGATGAAATAAATATTTAACATTTAAAAACACTTTTTACAGCCATTGTATAAAAAACTTTTTCCTGAAAAAATTTCAATTTAGGCAATTTATAGTGTTTAAACTAGTTCAAAAAGCTAAGAAATTAAGTCATTATTAATGCAGAAAAAGGCATTATTTTATATAGTGGAAATTGGCAAAACTTATTACTCTGAATACATTAATATGCATATGGAAAAAATAATTTCACAATCTTCAATTTAGTGAACACTGCAATTATTATTTTCAATTAAATTATTTATGTTTTTATTATAGGTAGAGTATTTATACTGTCAGTCAGACTTAGATCTTGGTTCATATGGGATTATCTGCATGATAAATTTGATTGATTAATTACATTTTTATAACATTAAAATTTTGTGATTATTTACATTTTAAATCATATGGGCGATTTTCCTCAAATTAGTTAGGCCTAGGTTATAGGTAAATATAATGTGGGCATAAATGGTGATTATGAAAGCATTAATATATATATATATATATATATATATATATATATATATATATATATATATATATATATATATATATATATATATGCACTTTATCTTAAGAAGCAAACCCAAAAAGTCAAGTGGTTACAATTAAATTGATTATATTGTTCAAATATTTGATAATTTTAGGAATATGGCAAGTTTCTACAGTTAAATAGAATTATTGAATTCTAAGAGATATACAACATCCAGAAGAAGGCCGAGAAGTGTTCAAATAATAAATTCTACGCCCCTACCAGAAATCGATCCCGAAGCTCTTTGCACTGTAGACCATCCCACTAGCGACTGAGCTAACGTGTCGGGCTATGATACTATAATTATATCATATTTATAGCCTGTATTTTCTTACGTTCTCTCCCACAACTGTCAAACTGTTAATTGAGTGGCCTTATTATTATTATTATTATTATTATTATTATTATTATTATTATTATTATTATTATTATTATTATTTATTATTAGCACCACGTCTTACTACCCATTCGGGTTATACGCACTTACGCTAATGTGTAGTGGTAGGGTGATTGTGAGATGAAATGAAGGACCTACAGTTTAACAAGGAATCCGAACCACGGTGGAGACCTGGCATTCCCCACATTCACAAGATGTCTTGTCAGAGGTGAAGGAAGGGTTTGGTAATCAGATAAATCTGTGCTGGGACCGAGGATTGAACCCCGGCCGCCAGCACTGAAGTCTGACACCTTAACCCTAGACCACCAGGTCACCGAGTGGCCTCTTGAAAATATGCTTGATAAGAAATAGATTATTTATCGCCTTAAAAATTGTGTGAATGCAAGAATCTACGTTTAAGCTTGCAATTTTTCCAGCATTTTATATGGCTTAAATTTTGAAATTCTATTGGAATATTTAGAATTTCTCTGTTAATTCCACCTATAAGGGTATAATTAGGTCAAGTTAAACGTTGTAGCTCCTATAGAAGTAGTCTATAATGATGATGTGTCAATTAGTGAGATATCCTGTTGGGGACCTAAACAATATAGGAAGGTATAGTGTTAATTATTTATGCATTTTTAACTCACTTAGAGAGTAATTTTAGAACCAAGTATGATAGTATAGTAGTAAATGATGTTTGCAATTACAATAGTGTGAGCACTTTGAATTTACCTCAAATGAAAAACCGCTATTTACGATTGTAACGACAGTCTTTCTACAGATTTTTTTATTATTTTTTTGCAAATAAATAATGTAATAAAATAATTATTTCATTCACTAAGGAATGTATTGTATTACATATGACTCATAAAAAATTATGTGTGAGAGAGAGAACGATTTTTATTTGGATTAATTTAATCAAAATAACTGAAACATTCTTATCCAATTAAGATGTAATAATAATAATAATAATAATAATAATAATAATAATAATAATAATAATAATAATAATATTTAGCACCACGTCTTACTACCCCTTCGGGTTATACGCTTTAAGTACTAATTACGCAAATGGGTTAGGAATTGGGAAGGTTCACCCGACTGATATTCGAACCTCGATCTCCCCGTCCTCAGCAGTCGAGCTCAACACGACAAGCGCGTTAGCCAACTACGCCACCGAGGCGGGTAAATAAGATGTAACTTATATATAATCGCTCTCCAATGTTTTTAGACCCTTTGAATTATTTAGTGATTAGGTTTTGAGGTTTGAGTTATTCTAGGGTGCAAGGAGAAGGAAACACAATTTTATATTAAATGCACCCTATTTACTTGGAGAGTGGATTGGAAAACTATAGAAAGAAAACACATGTGGAAAGCCACCTAAAAATTTGTAAAAATTATATATATATTTTATTTGTCTAGTAAATTATTAATAAACCCACCTTTTTATTGTAAACTCGAGTTTATTGCTGCAAGTTCCTAGTAATTTTTTGAATACATATTTTCTACCTGATTCACCAACCGATTCAAGTCCTTATCGAAGTTTGGCTTTATATAATATATGCTCACTTTGAAATAATATATTATTATGTCACATGACTTGCACAAATGAACAACGTAATCATCAGTTTTGTTCAATTTTCTCTCTCTCTCTCTCTGGGGTGTGTGTGTGTGTATATATATATATATATATATATATATAATTACATCTTATATTGTTGTATAAAACATATTTATCTTTATAATACGCTTTATCTCTAATGAAAAATCATTATTGGCCTGGTTTTTATTAGAATAAATAATATACATTTCAAAATGATAATTTAGGCCCTAATACCGATTCAGAATTCCAAAGCTCTGAAGAAGATGATAGTTGTGAGATTAGTTCAATAGAAAATTAAGAATTTTGAGTTGTATAGGAAAGTGACGATGACATACCTAGATTATTGATGAAAACGATACCTCCGTCAAAAATATAACAGGAATCATGGATAGATATTTAACATTTTCTTAAATAATCCCACAATTTGTACCATGGGTAGGTACCAACTGTAAAAAAAACACGTCCGCGAAGTTGCCCTCTCCCCCAATTTAAAAATTCAAGTTTTTTTTATTGCAATCGTTTGTTTTTCGCTTGTTGCAGATTATTCCACATATATTTTCGTTTGTTCTGTTTTGATAGGCCCACAAATGATATGTCTACATTGGTGGGGCCAACTTCACGGTAACACCCCCCCGGCCCCCCCCCCCCGCCCCCGTACCCCTCCACACACACTTTGAAAAAATCACATTTTTATGTTTTCCGATCGTTTGTTTCCGGATTATACCGCAAAAAGGCTCGTTTGTTCTGCATTTGTTCTTGCACAAATGGGACATGAACTTGTGACACTTTGCTTACTCGTGAGCGGCCAACTTTACGGTAGCCCCTCCACTTTAAAAAATTCATGTATTTACTATTGCATTCGCTTGTTTCGGATTGTCCAGCAAAATTTCGTTTGTCCGTTTTGATAGGCCCACAAATGGTATGTTTACATTGGTAGTGCCAACTTTACGATATCTTCCCCTCACTTTTGATAAATGAAATTTTTATGGTTGCGATCATTTATTTCGGATTGTTAAAAAAAATTATTTACCTTTTGATACGTCCCCAAAATTAGCTATACTTTACATTTGACATTCATGAATTCACCCTTCTCCTTTTTTAAAAACAATTTTTTTTATGATTACAATACTGTTTCCTTCGTTAGTTCCGGATTGTTCCGAAAAAGAAAAAAAATCTTTTTTTCCGTTTTGATACGCTCACAAATGATATGTTTACTTTGTATCTCCACGAAGCTGCCTCACCATCTTTTCCCCCTAAAAACATTTAAAAAATAAATTTTATGATTGCAATTTTTGTTCTTCGTTTGTTCCGGATTGTTCAGTAAAAAATAGTTTGATATGTCTTTATACGCCCATAAATTGTATGTTTACATTGCACGTCAATGAAGTTGACTCCCTTCCCCCATCTTTTAAAAATCCATATTTTTATGATTGCAATAATTTGTTCTTCGTTTGTTCCGGAAGGTTCCTAAAAAAACGCACATTTCGTTTTGACAGGACAACACAAGATTTATTTACACTAGGAGCGTAGATTGACGCTCTATGGCAACCATATTCTCCACATGAACACATACAACTTTTAAAAATAGTATTTTATCTTTGCAAACAATAATACGTTCTTGGTTAGTTTTAAATTTTTTTTTGCGAAGATTTCCATTTATTCCTTTTGTAAAGCCTCGATAATTTTTTCTAGTAGTAGCTCTCTCACATTATTTCAAAACTTGAACATTTTTTGTTTAAAGTTTGTTTTTATTTTGTTTGAGTTCCTTAACATGTTTATCTTTATTTCGTTCTGAATTTCTTTTAAAACTGTGTTTATTTCATGTTGATAGTTTTAAAATTACTATATTTTTATCACTATGCTAAGCTCCGTTTCCTCACCTCAACTGGATAAAATATAACAATATTTGTATTTTTTATTTTAAAATTTTATTAGTTTGTTCCAGATTATTGTGCATTATATTTTAGTTTGTTAGTTCTTAGATCTCTTACAAACGCTAAATAAACTAGTGTCACTAGAGATGATGGCCTTTTGTATGTGTGACATGTATAAGAATGTCCCATTTGATTCGCTCACTATGCACAAAAAAGCAATAAAATGGCGGAGCAAGTCAGAAATACAAAAACTTGGTCTTCAACTTATTGCATGCCATAAAACTCATAGTAAAGAAAAGTATTTTTTTAGGCCTTACTTCCTCCTAAGCTTCAAAATATTGGTTTCGTCTAATTGGGCTGTTTTGAAATTACCGAAAGATACCCTCCTTCCCTCACCCCTCAAGAGAGCTCATAGCTAGGTTATCTTAAAGTATTGACATCGCACCCTCCTTTTGTTTGCTACTATTACTGTTATGAAGTAGTAAATAGTACCTTTGACCACAAAGAGACGTGATTGGAAGGAAATGTCAATTATTCCAACTGACACTTACAAAAAAGACCAAGAAACTCCTCGACAGTAAAAATTATTTTTTCAAATCAAAGTTTACTAACAGGACCTAGAATAAATTTCCAAAAAAAGTGATTAAAAATATCTATAGAATAGCCTGAAATTCTAAAAATTGCTAAAAATTTGCCAAAAAAACCAAACTAAGAAATTAAACAAAAAATCGAAATGAATGCACATAACTATATCAAACACGTGCCTTTACAAATGGAAAATAAAAAATAGCTATGCAATAAAGTCTTTTAACAGCTAAACTCTTGCATTCTGGTAAATATAATATTGATTTACAAAAATTTAGTTTAAAAAAAAAATCCCATCCCATCGTTTAATTTCAGCGTCAAATTGCTTATGTAGATTTTACAAACATGACAAACAAATAGAATACATAGTTCATTTTCAACATTATCTTATCATTCCTACAACTATTTGATTAAAAACAATAGGTTTGAGTATTTATGGATTATAAAATATCGATATCATTTAAAAATATACTAATTTAACATAAGTGCCTCGATCTTATTCAAACCAGAATGGGCTACCATGAAGTTGGCCCCTCTTCCCCCAATGTAAACATACTATTTGTGGGTTTTTCAAAACAGAACAAGCAAAAACATGTGTCTAACAATCCGGAACAAGCGAGGAACAAACGATTGCAATCAAAACGCCATGAATTTTCAAAAGTGTGTGGGGGGGGGGGGGGAGATGTTTCCATGAAGTTGGCCCCTCATGAGTAAAGAAAGTGTCAAATTTACGTCCTATTTGTGCAAGAACAAATACACAGCAAACGAAACTTTTTGCGGAACAATTCGGAACAAACAATGAAACAATGAAAATGTCAATTTTACAAATGTATGGGGGGGGGGGGGGGGAGGTCTACCGTAAAGATTCCCCCAATATAATAAGCATATCATTTTTGGGTTTATCAAAATGGAACAAACGAGACCAACTACGGACGTAAATGACGGATATCCAGCCAGAAATGTAACCGAAGAATGAATGGATTGCTCTTTTTGCAAGCTAATCAACACTTCCCGGCCCTTGCTACTCGGATACTTCATCACTGACCAGCCAACGAAATTATCAAACACTAAGTTCAAACAGTTGACCCAAGGAGTATCAGCTTACGTCTGTGCTTCTGTGCCGACACAACAAGGCTGCTTGACGTACACTACCATGATAAAGATGAAGTCATGTATCCATGCGAAGCTCTAGAGTTGCTAGTGGTACTAATGCCCTTAAGGCCCTGCCTACCCATAAATGCACGGTTCTAAACAAAAGAATTTAGAACAAAATATATTTAATAATTCAACCTTGTTGTTTTTTATTTATTTTAGTAACATATCTGGGCATCTTTCATAATTCTTATGGAATTTTCAAACCATGCTAAAAATAGTTATTGAAATATTTTCATTAAAATGTTTCCATTTCAATGCATTTTAAATGGGAAAACAAAAATTATTAATGGATTTATTTATTTTCTTTGTACAATTAAGCTAGAGTGTTTGTTTATAACATACTATTTAATGAATAATTTCTTTTTCTTTTTAGACATATTTTTTAATTTGGGTTAGCTTCAATAATCACGACGATATTGAGCTCTAACGACTCCCAAGTCGACTCTCTAGTCAAAATACATGGTTTTAAATACAACTTTTCCTTCTGCAACTAGTTGTAATAGCTGATAATAGGTGCCGTTAGTATGATCATTACCCATTTACAAGCTAGTATCATTTTGCAAGCGTTGGCTAACCTGCTGTATCGGAATGCAGGCGGCAATGGAGGGTTAAACTAATCTCTGTGACCTTCTTGAGTCTAAGAAACATTAATACCATGTACGTTAGGATAAGAAGGGCCAACGTCCAATTATGAAAATTTGCGTAATTAAATATAAACAATTAAACATCTTAATATATTCAGTAACTAAAATACTCACAAAGTCTTCCTGCTGTGTGAATAAATATAGTTGGTCCCTACTTACTTCAATGAGAGTATTACTCTAGTGATACATTATTTTCAAAGAAAAAGCCACATGCTTCTCCATACACAAAGTTTTATGACATTAGCCCTTATTTAACTGAGACAGTAAAACATGTAAAATTCTTCACTCTTATCTTATATTCTTTCTTGAGTTTTCTCATTCTTTAGCACTACACGTTGTAATAATAAGTGTTAATATTCAAAATAAATGAAAACTACTGTACATTGAATTTTTAATCCACTATTATAATAAATAAAATAAACATTCCTGCTCATATCAAACATAGTTATTTTAAATAAAGTTTGGTCTAAATGTAATTTGGAGACGTTCTCAGTATAATTTTATATACTAGTTTTTATTTTACGGTCTAGGATTTGACTCTCATTGGACTTTGGAATAAGTTATTTTTCAAAAAGTTAATTATCGAAGTTTTTGGTAGTCAAGATGTGAAAATGTTAATTTTATTTTATTAGCGTGTTAAATGTAATTACTTTTAATTTGAACCTGTTGCATTCTCGCAGTTTGTGCGCTCGTTTTGGAAGAAATGTATCGAATCCCGAACAATAAGTACCCACGGTGATTACTTTTTATATAATTAACAATATGTGACCTTTTTGCTTTCGAACAAAATCCAATGGATTGTATAAATTTTGAGGTGGAGAAGTATTTACAAAATATTATTTTATATCCTTGTGAATAACAAGTTTATGAAGAAAGGGCGCACAAAGAAAAGCAAAGATATAATTGATTATTTAACTTCTTGTAGTAAAGGGTAAGTTTTTTTAATGGTATGCATATTACTGGCGCTTAGGCTATCTGTATCTACTAATTTAAGTACAATGGATGAGCAGCGATACTATTTTATTTACTGTAGAAATAATATCAAAATTAAGATACAAATAAATACTTCTATATAACAATGCAGCGATTATTCTGATATTTCAAGTACTTTTTTTTTTAAAGAAAAGCTCTTAGCTGAAAGTAAATGTTACTAACACTCTGTAACGCACTTATTGTATGTTCAAAATCTCTTGTGCCTTGGCCGAGTTCGTATCACGCTAGTACTAAGTAATTTCAACCTTACAGGGAATCGAACTAGTCAAGTTATTGAGCTGATTAATTTACGCACTCAGTGCTCAGTCATAGCACTTTAGCAATATTGACCACGACATGAAGCCGATGATAAGTAAATATATATTTAAAACCATTAAAATTAATGAACTTTTGTGTTCCCTATGCCATAAAGTAAGTAAGTAAGTAAGTATTTGATACCCGACCGCCTCTGTTGTATAGTGGTCAGATTTACTGGCTTCAGATACTGAAGTCCCAAGTTCGATCCCCAGTGCCCCTAATTCTGTCTGTGAAGCAGTGGGTCTGAAACGGAACCAAAATCAACCTCGTGAGGACAAATGAGGAGATAATTGAATGAATAAGTAGCGCTTCAGTCTAGAAAACTGAGATAAAAGTCTGGAGGGCTCGTTGTGCTAACCACATGGCACCCTCAGCTTGAAAATGTTGGCCCTATCTTTGCCAACATACGGCAGCCTCTCGATTGGTATAGCCTGCTTGCAGGCTGACACCATGGAGATATTACTCAAGTTAAACTCTACCAATAGGATAAAAATTTATTCCCAAAAACATTTATTTCTGGAAAATTGTGTAAATCCTATAGATGTTTGAAAACTGTAAACACCGTATTAAATAACAGATACCTACTTCAGTGGCTGAGTGGTCTAAGGTGTCACTAGTGTTAAATTGGCCTGCTGATAGCGGAGCACTTGGGGTGCAAATCATGGTCGAGTCTATTGAGGGTAGTTTTTCCTAAATTGTTTCCCCATCTTCCAAAATAAAAATGCTGGTAGATAACCTCTCAAATGCTTCTTTCCTCATTACCACCCAATTAGATTATCATATATGCGTATAACATGAACAGGTAGTATGACGTGGTGATATCAGTAATAAAAATAACAGATATATTTATAGTCAAAATTGTTATAGTCTTCGAAATGAAACTGCTTTTAAAATATGTTGTTGCCACCTTGGCCTTTAAATTTTAAAAATTAGCCAAAGCACAGTGGCCAAATTTAGCACATTAAATTTTAGTTATTTTTTATTTTACCTGCTTACTAATAAACTCAAATGGTACGACAAAATCGTAGGCTACATACTCAATCGTATAGGTTATTTATTATAGTTAGTGACAAAACCTTCAAAAATAAGTTATCTCTAATTTTACCTTAAATAAATTTTTCTCTGATAAATAAGTGTACATTATTATTTATCACTACCCTCACCAGATATTTATTTGAAAAAATTTCAATAGTGGTACAACAGCATTAACCTGGAGTCACGTGACACTTTGATATGCTAATTACTGAAAATTAGTACGGGTACAAAACTTATTTGTGTTACAAAACGGTACAAAACTATTACAAAACTTTGGCATCAAAAAAAGTTCAAATTCAAAAGGGGTACAACCGCATTTACCTGGAGTACGTGGAGTACTCACTTTGATATGCTAATTACTTAAAACGGGTACGGGTACAATACTTTTTCTTTCTGGTACAAAACGGTACAAAACTAGTACAAAACTTTGGCATCAAAAAAAGTTCAAAATCAAAAGGGGTACAACCGCATTTACCTGGAGTACGTGGAGTACTCACTTTGATATGCTAATTACTTAAAACGGGTACGGGTACAATACTTTTTCTTTCTGGTACAAAACGGTACAAAACTAGTACAAAACTTTGGCATCAAAAAAAGTTCAAAATTAAAAAGTAGTAAAACAGCATTAACCTTGAGTCACCACTTTGATATGCTAATTATTCAAAATGGGTACGGATACAAATCTTTGGCATCAAAAAAAGTTCAAAATTCAAAAGTGGTACAACTGCATTAACCTAGAGTCACCACTTTGATATGCTAATTACTCAAAACGGGTACGGGTACAAAATTGTACAAAACTAATACTAAACTTTGGCATCAAAAGGTTCTAAATTCAAAAGTGGTACTACAGGTTAATGGACGTCTAGCTGACTGGAATGAATAAGCTAATTTTTCTGCTCGAGAGTGTGATTGTATCTTGACGTTATGTCTCCCCACGTTTAGTCAAACTTGGTCGCCTACACACTTTACGGTCCGGTACTACACTTCTTATCTCTCTCAATTCTTGGAAAAAAGTTTGCTTGCTGCCTTTACTGATTACCGGTCGTGGTCGCCGGTCTCCCAATTGTTTAAACAAACCAGTAGTTCTGCCAACCTGATGGCTGGAATCCACCAGTTTGTATAACGTTAGCAACGCCATCTATTTTAGAGCTGAAAGCTCAACACGCCGCCAGGAAGGGTAGGCAGGGCCTTAAAGGAGGAGTGATAGCGTGGTTCCGAGCACCTTATCGGTCGACATTTTAACCTAGGATGACGCAAACAAACCCACACACGTGTCCAATGTTCTCGCGACAGGCTGCGGAGGAACCTTCTTGAACACCTAAAATCTGTCAGCCATTGCTAAATGAGCTATAAAACGCCGACAAAGCACCAAGTGGAGTAGAATTCAAACAACAAATCCCCGCTTTTCCAAGACGTCGGGACTAGAAGGAACACGACTTGACTTACAATTAATATCATCTCTGCGGGAACTGTACATGTTAGCTATGTCTTAGCGCACCACCATCCGATATAACTGAAAGTGAGATTTGGCAACAGTTAACCGAGAAAGAAAGAGTGAAGATAAAGCTTAAACTAATATCACGTGCGGTTTCCAAACGGGTGGTATCCAGTGTAGGAAGGTGGGTGAAGATAATTTTGAAACAGTGGGCCAGCGACAATTTTAACCAGTTGTATTCTCTGAGTTCGACTCTTTACATTGTCCTTGCTCATATCTGAGGTTTAATCAAGCACATTAGTCAATCTTTTCCCGGCAACCGTTTTTATAAAACTAGTAATGATCTGACATTTAAATAACGCTTTCTGTAAGATATGGTCCAATTGTACATTCGTAATAAAAGTGGTCCATAGCTCGGAAATATGGTACTTGTATACTTAGCACCGCGTCTTACTACCCGTTCTGGTTATACGCTTAAGTACTAATTACACTAATGGGCTAGGGATTGGGAAGGTTGAATATAGAGGGAGTTAACCCACATTTGCGTGGTAGGAGAGTGGAAAACCATTTATGAAAAACACCCCCAGTTCACCCGAGCGATACTCGAATCTCGATCTCCCCTCCTGGGCAGTCTACCTCAACACTAAACTAGCGCGTTAGCTAACTACGCCACCAGGGTGGGTGGTGATATGGTCCTTTCGAAGAGGCGTTCGGCGTTGGTGAAGCGTTAAGTTATCCAGCTTACTGTCCTTAGGTGCCTTGTTGCACTGAGACGCGTAGATGGAGCCTATTACCTCCTCTACTTCCCCTTGAAGGCAATCTTCTCTCCACCCCCCCTACTCCACACCGTACCTTTACCTACCACACACACAATCAGTGTCTCCAGATCTGAGACTAAACAAACCACGCAGGCGCCACTTTCAAACCCGGGTCAACTCCAAACAAACCTTACTTTATTAGTTTTCTTAGGCCGAGTCCACACTGAAACACGCGAGAAGATTTATAAAAAAAAACTGTTGGTGAGCATCTTCCTGCAAACAGAAATAGATGACGGCGTGCATCTGTATTCTGTCAAGGATTACAAACACCCGCCATTGAGGACGGCCGTGGCGGGCGAACACACGTGGAAAAGTTCCTACTATTTTTTCTGAAAAAAAAAATCTATCTTTTTAAACGAGTTTCAATAAAGCAATAACGGGCTATTCTAGTTACTTTCTCACACTCTCGTACCGACTACAGCGCTTGGTGGTTGGATGTGTCACCAACGTCAGATCTGCTGGGGAACAGATATGTTATTACTTCAATATTATAATCAAAGCCTTAACGAATAAATCCCTTCTTCTGGGATTTAACGATGTGAAAAAAAAAATTGATGAAAAATGTTCCTCTCTAATTGCCATTATTTGTTTGGATTTTATTCCATTCTGTATATCATCATTAAAATAGTTTTAAGTTTGGAATTAAATATTTTCTAACAACTATTGCCTCGTCCCCCAACACACTATTTGATGACTATGTATATGTGCAATAGATTATAGACCCCCTCCCTCTCCACCCGAAACCTCTTCACCTACTTAGTATGTCTGTCGCAAGACAATACTGCGAAAAATTTTACTATTAGAAATTTACTGGAAATTTTTAATAATAATAATATTTAGCACCGCGTCTTACTACCCGTTCAGGTTATACTCTTTAAGTACTAATTACGCTAATGGATTAGGAATTGGGAAGGTAGAATTAGAGGAAGTGAACCCGCATTTGCATGGAGGGAGAGTGGAAAACCATTTAGGGAAAAACACCCCCAGTTCACCCGACCGAGATTCGAACCTCGATCTCCCCGTCCTCAGCAGTCGAGCTCAACACGACAAGCGCGTTAGCCAACTACGCCACTGAGGCGGGTTGGAAATGTTTAATCACTGGATTAAACACCACTTTTTTTCCTCCAAACAATCTCCTTGTGTCTCAAGCTGTGCTCGTGTGGGATATTCAAACCATCTTGGCCCCGATTGAGGATTTTCCCAGCATTCCATGCGAATCTTTCTACTGAAACCACCCCAGCAGCTTCCTGACTCAAGCTACATGACGTCAGTCCACAAGCGAGCTATACCGAGCGAGTGGCCGCCGCATGTTGCTGAAAGAGGGTATCATGTGATCAGCACAATGAGCCCCCCAGCCGTTAACCTCAGTTTTCTAGACCGGGGTCATTTAGCTCCTCATTTGTCCTCACAAGGTTGAGTTTGACTCCATTCCAGACCCAATGGTTCACAGAAATATTGTGGAAGCGCCGGGGAATGAACCCGGGACTACTGGATCTGTGGCCAGCAGCAAGTCCTGTTAATTCACGTGTGGACACTATGCAGTCCACATGCCGTTGCCCAGCGCATTCGCTTACGAGCATTGTTTTGTTTTGGGACATTTGCTATAAACCTTGTTTGCGGATGCGGACATTGTAAGTGCGGACAAGGCCTCATGCCCCCCTATAACCGCTCCCTCCACCAGCTTATATACACGGGTGATATGTCTGCGCTTAATTCAGCAGAGAAACTTAAACCAGTCCCCTTTTCATAGAAATAATCTTATCTCCTACAGTTAAAAAGCTACCAGCTATAATTTCACGTATTCATACGTCAGGCTATGTTATTTGTAGTTGTCACTTTCGATAGAAATTATACATATCGTTTAAACAATATAAATATTTTGTATGTATTGACAAAAAAAAGTGTGTTTGTATTTATTTATTTTTTAAATATTCCTATCAAATATATATATATATATATATATATATATATATATATATATATATATATATATATTTATTTAAAACCACTTGCCTCAATCTTTTTTTTTCACTTCAATTTTGATAATATAACGAGTATTTCTTCATCGCCCGCGTCTGTAGTTGTATCCATAGCTTACCTTGCGTGGTTCCACTATGGCGTGGACTGCTACCGTTCACGGTAAACGGAGTGTACTGTACATTACTGAAAGCTATGACCTTCAAATTACGCGTAGGTTTTCATGATTACTTCTTACTTTATCAATATCTGATCTTACACACGGTAATAGTCAACCAGTACTGAATTAAGTACGGAAACAATGGTTGTGTTTAGGTGGGATCAGTGTAGAAATGAGAAGGTTAGTCTTCTTATTTGATTGGAAAGAGTATAGGAAAACCACAGTATAAATGGCAGGTAGGAACCTGCCTAGATTTCTTCCATCCGGCGACCAAGCGCAATGCTCGTCCAAAACGAAAATTGTAATTGAAGAAGATGAGATGGGATAGTAATAAAACAATTGTTATCTTCTCCTTAACATGATCCATGACCGGTTAAAAGCTGAAATAATACTATTACATCCAACCCTGATGTAAATTTCAGATTATAATTTTAATATACTCAAAATTATATTATATTTTAATCTTGTTTTTTGGCGATGGGTTTGCAAGGTATTGCACTGCACTTTCGTCCTTCACTTTCTTAGACAGGCTGGAGTCCTCTTTGAAAAAAAACAGTAGTAAGAAGGACGAAGGAGGGGTGTAGGCAGTTCTAGATCTTTTAGATGCGTCTTTAAGGGTCTCTGCCCCCTTTCCCCCCCTCCCCCCCTCTTCAAGGTGACTTGAATCAGCTAACATGTAGTGTGCAGCCCGCTTAGGACACGTTGATATGACTCCTTGTCTCGGAGGGACTCAGTGATGTGACAAGGTTTTCCCGCGTCTGTAATTCCTTCATGTGTGATACCAGCTCGCACGACCCATTCATTCATATTTATATTATTGAAGGACTTAAATGTGTTTTGAATAAAAGGATTACTAACATTCTCAGAGCATATTTTAATTACATGATAAATAAATAAATAACCCAACACCGACCGAAAAATGAATACACTAGAGTCGCGATTATCCGGCCTAAAGGAGCGGTATTCTGGCCCGGATAATTGAAAAGGCAGATAATACGGAATCCGAGAGTAGATAATATTCAGTATATGTTTGTCTATTTTATTTTAAATAATAATAATAATAATAATAATAATAATAATAATAATATATTTAGCACCGCGTCTTACTACCCGTTCGGGTTATACGCTTTAAGTACTAATTACGCCAATGGATTAGGAATTGGGAAGGTTGAATTTTAGGAAGTGAGCCCGCATTTGCGTGGAAGGAGAGTGGAAAACCATTTAGGAAAAACCACCGCCAGTTCACCCGACCGAGATTCGAGCCTCGATCTCCCCGTCCTTTTATTTTAAAATTTAACAGGACATTTAACTTTGTTTTAATAGAATCTGCCAATTTTCTGATTGCGATGTGAAATAGGAATAGGCCTACAGTAATTATTGTGTGTTGGGTGGCGATGACAGTAAAAATTAAACGAGAAATAATTTTGTTAAATCTTTACTATATAGAACTTTATTTTGTAAATGGAACATCGGCTACAAAGCAAGAGAAAGTGAAAATTGAGCGTCAAATGGGCTACATTAAAAATTCAGTAAATGTTTTATAGTGTATATGTACCGGTTTGTTTGTTTTAAAGTGCACTTGTTAACACCGAGAACTGGACCGGATAATACAAAGTGCCGGTTAATACAGAGTTATGTGTGGAATGCCAGGCCTCCACCGTGGTTCGGATCCCACGTTAAACTGTAGGTGCTCCATTTCATCTCATAATCACCCTTCCATTACACATTAGAGTAAGTGCGTACAACCCGAACGGGTAGTAAGACATAGTGCTAAAAATAATAATATAATAATAATAATAATAATAATAATACAGAGTGCCGGATAATCGCGAGTCTAGTGTACTACAAAAGTGGTGTCGGTAATTTAGTGACGATAAAAAAAATAAAAAGTAGGTTCCTATATAAAACAATAAGAAAGACTATATATATATATTTTAAACAGAAATTTGCAAACTTTTATTTGCAGCCATGATGTGACTGTCGGCCTTTAAATCTTGTGCCGAAGTGAAGTCCCGTAGAAAAGAGAACCCACTTGGTACACAAACGGTTTGTGGCCGATTTTTTTAAATAAGTCACGTTTCCAAATACAGTATTTCTACAACGTTTGAACAAAGAAGTGTAGGATTTCCTCAGGGTTCGGCCAGACTGGCGAGCGAGCGCGTGATTAACAGATAGCTCTCGATAGTTGTTGACGAGGAGGCAAAGGTTCGAATCTTGGCTCAGTGAACTGAGAGTAGTTTTTGACAAGTGATTTATTGTTGTGGTTTTCCCATCCTTTCTCCGCGCTAATGGTGATTCTTATTTGCAAAGGCCTACTTTGACTATAATATTGGAAGTATTTTAGCATATCACTTTTACACACACACACACACACACACACACACACACACACACACACACACACACACACATATATATATTAATATATATATATTATATATATATATAATTTATGATCTTACTAATTAAATTAGGCCGTTAGTAGCATGTGTGATATACCTATCGATAATAATAAAAATGTCCAAATGATAAGTTTTTCCTACAACTCAATGAACCTACATACAATAATATTGCCTAACGCCTGTAAACTAGACTATACCGGCTCGAGCGTTCGCTCCAGTCTGGCCTTACCCTTATATGTTGGTTTATCATAAGGTCCACGGGCGGTACGAAATCGGCGAGTGTAGCTTCGCGTAGCATGAGGCGCTACTCTCGCAATATATTGGCCTGATGAAGACGGGGAAATCAGGGTTCGAATCCCGTTAGAGTCTACTCAAGATGGTATTTCCTAAATTGCGTTTACACACTCATTTAACGCAAAGGCCGGTAGATTACCTCTAAAATGCTTTCTTCCCCATCCATACTCCATTAGAGTAAATATAATATATGCTTATGGCCTGAACAGGTGGTGTAGTAAGACTAGTTAGCAATAATAATAAAAATAATATACACTGCTCAGAAAAAGTTTAGCCTCCATTATCATTGTCACCGTATAGTGCTGCTACCTGCAGTGAGATAATAGAAACACCCCAGAATATATTTTCACCCTTCTGCTACATCTTCGACCCTGCCGGCATTAAAGTTTACCGCCTTACCGACCCGCTCACGAACTGAATAAAGATATTTATAAAAAAAAATAAACCGTTATTCTCAGTGCACTCTAGGAGTCGTCTACTCAACTATTTACCAATCCTCTGATCTGGATGACGGAAGGGTTGCATAACGCACAGGCAAAATAATTGAGGTTTCCCTAAAGATTGAAGTTATGGATCCCATGTCAATATGATATCAAGTGGTTTGGTTTAATTCAGTTACTATTTAAAAAAAAGGAATACAGCCTTCAATATTACCTACTAATAAGAGGAGTACATTTTCTAAACTGGTAGATAATACCAACATACAACTTACAAACTAACTTATCCTAGAAAAGTATCCATAGATATTTACGACTTACAAACTAACATAAACTCTAAGAGTACTTCTGAAAGTATACCGCAGTCCTAGGTGTTTTTTCCTTAGAACCGCGTCTTACTACTCGTTCGGGTTGTGCGCTTATGTAATAATTACACTGGTGGTTTTAGGCTTATATTTAGAGGAAGCGTACCCGCATTTACAGGAAGTGAGAGTGGGAAATTATTTATTAAATTCCACCCTTTGTACACTCGACCGAGATACAAGCCTCGATCTCCCCGTAATCAGCAGTCTAGTATTTAGACGAGAGTAGCGCGTTAGACCAGGGGTGTCCAAACCTTTAAGTTCCAAGGGCCAAACTTTCTGTCTCTTGTTGGCTCGCAACACTGTACCCCCAATATTAGGATTGAATAGATATTAAAATATTCGTATCAGCTCATTCTTATATACTTAAACTCACAATTGGGATTGGGATTTCTTGTGAAGTTTTGAATATTCAAAACCACTCAAAAAATCCTCAATCATCCCAAAATGTTTTGTTGGGACTTGTTAAAAAAAAAAACTGTATTTGTTTGAGGAAGACTAGATCTAAGTTTATAACTATTTACAGTCAACTCTGGTTATAATGAACCTCTATGGACTCAAATATTTTGTTTACTTTGTTCAAAGTTCACTAAAACCGTTTTTTTTTTTAATTTGAAAGTAGTGAGTTAGTGACAAACAAAATAAGAGTTCAAATACAATCGCTCTTTATTGAAATCTATTAATTAATCTTAAAAATTCTGTTATATGCTGTTGTTTACTGTCTACTGTTTTAGTTAATATATTTTTTACAGATCCTTCTCTAGAGTCTGTGCTTTTCCCACAATTCATTACAAACTATCCATGTGTTCATAAAACTAAACTAATAGAAAAGTATAATTTTTTGAGAAGAAAAGAATTAGTGAAAACAATTACTAAATGTCCACAGACTGTAATTCACTGTCCTGTCGTATTAAAGACTGTCTTCCTTTACTTGCCGCAGACAAAGGTATCCATATTCCGTACTTTCAGAAGTTTGTGCTACTGAAACAAGAACTCGGGCAGAGAATCGGTGTCTTCAGGTTTAAACAACTAAAAAGTTATGTTTTTAAAGAATTATGATGTTAGATTGACATTTATTACTGAAAGTTTCAATTTTGATGCTCACTAAAATCAGAGTTGACTGTAATTTGATATTAGAAATGATACATTTCGCGGGAAACATCCTTTAAAATAAGCCAATTTCGTCTTTTTTTACTTAAATCTTAAAAGTTTAAGGTTTTTAATCCTGTAAATATATTGTTGATTGATATATTTTACCGACACATTTAAATGAACCATATTTTACACCCCTTCTTAAATCACGCGAGATTTTTGGACGTCTGCAACGCGTAACGCACCCCTTAACTAAGCAGTTTCCGCTGAAATGAAATGTGTGTGTGTGTGAAAACATTTGAGGGATGTTTAAAAACCGTTGCTGGTATTGTTTGTTAAGCATAAAATATTGTGTTTAGTTCAAACGGTCTAGTTACGCAAATTTAAATTATTTAAATATATAGAGAATAGTAATTCAACACATTTTGTTTTGGCCATTGCCAAGTTAATTCCCTGCTCGAATATCTCCTCTCCGGGAGACTTTAAATTCCCCCTGTCTTCTCCCTCTATCAGAACAAGTACCTTAACTCGCAGTAATGTCAGTCAGTGAGTTATTATAATAACATAGGATGCTTTCATTTAAATGTTGGTTAAAATATTACATCTAGATAGGGGAATTGAACCCAGAACTCGTATTCAGGTGTAAGGTGCTCAACTAAATATAAATTATTGCCAGTGAATGTCCGAATTCCCACAAAATTAATAATTTTAACTCAATAAGCTGCTTTGTTTGGAGTAGGACTGTTGAGTAAAGGTTAGATAACGTAACTATATTATTTTCTCAAAATGTGCTCCCCCCGAGATTTCAGAAGCATTATGGGGCCGTAATTTTGAGATAAGTTTCAACCAGAGCAAAATATTGCAATGTTATTGGATGCAGAAGAAGGCTGTATGCGTATAACCCGAACGGGTAGTAATACGCGGTGCTAATAATAATAAGGCTACTTCCTATTAAGCCAGATATTAAAGAGATTTTCAAAATGTTTGAAAAGAATTTCACTATTTCCACTAAAAGAATTGTTTTGGAAGAATTAAAACAAATGTCATGTTTAAAAAGAATAATGGTTTACTTATTTATCAAGTTATTTATGATTCAAATTAAATTAGTTAATAATTTTATATTTATCAAATGTGGTGACCATGTATAGATACAATATTTTTGGGACTCCATTATTTTTTTTAGAGGTGTTAAGGGTTCAAATTATAAAAACTGTTGCTCTAGATAATTACCCGTTTTTCGCCCGGAATGTGTTATACAATATTATCGAAGAGCCTTTCAGAGTGGCGCCAATGAAAATACGATAAGGAGAAGCTGAGGAAAAAAAGGGCCAAAAAATAGTGTTTTTTAGCCGCCATATTCTAAATAAATGGCGTAAGTAAATTTGAATCAGTCTGAGTTAAGGTGCGAGTGTAGTGAACGCGAGAAAGAAAAGAACATTTATTTATGTTTTTATCGCAACACATTTTTTGGTCAAAATAAATCAATAATAAATACTACAGTAGAAACCTAGAGTTTAATATTTTCCACTTGGTGATATCAACAGTTGTTGAATATCTGTCATGGGAATAGCAGCATTTGATGAAAAACTTTTTAAATGAAGAGGAAAAAATTGTCATTAAATTCCAAGACACTCTTGATAGATATTCAACAACTGTTGGGTGTGATTAAAATTAAACTCTAATGATTCTACTTGAGTAATATTTGATTTATTTAGGCCAATAACAGTTTTGATATAAAGACTGGCCTTAGCTCGAGCTATGTTCATGCGAGATTACATCACATCCTTTCTAAACTCTACTTTCTTCGTCCATACCCCATAATAGCCGGGTATCCCACGGACGAAATCGCGATTATTCTAAAAACCCACCAGGTAGTGACAGTAGCCCGTTAAGAATTTAATCGTGTTGTGAATTATAACATTATTTAGGATTGAAAACCCTACGTGGGTTAAATTAAGTGAGATTTAAAAATAATATAGGTTTAAATCTCCTACGATTTTGGTTGTTTTATTTAAATTCTTCTCCATTGCGCATTTTTGAGGAGTAAAATCCTCTGGCATATTCAGTGCTAGATTAAACAGTTCACATAGTAGTGGGTTGAGGCACTAAAGATGCCCTCCGGCACTAGTAGTGCTAAGAACACAGCTTCACATAGTAGTGAGGCAGTCGAGGCACTAAAGATGCCCTCCGGCACTAGTAGTGCTAAGAACACAGCTTCACATAGTAGTGAGGAAGATCGAGGCACTAAAGATGCCCTCCGGCACTAAGTAAACATAAAGGAGGTATAGTGCCTAGTAGAACACAGCTTCACATAGTAGTGAGGCAGGTCGAGGCACTAAAGATGCCCTCCGGCACTAGTAGTGCTAAGAACACAGCTTCACATAGTAGTGAGGAAGATCGAGGCACTAAAGATGCCCTCCGGCACTAGTAGTGCTAAGAACACAGCTTCACATAGGAGTGAGGCAGGTCGAGGCACTAAAGATGCCCTCTGGCACTAGTAGTGCTAAGAACACAGCTTCATATAGGAGTGAGGTAGATCAAGGCACTAAAGATGCCCTCCGGCACTAGTAGTGCTAAGAACACAGCTTCACATAGTAGTGAGGCAGGTCGAGGCACTAAAGATGCCCTCTGGCACTAGTAGTAAGAACACAGCTTCACATAGTAGTGAGGTAAGGTCGAGGCACTAAAGATGCCCTCTGGCACTAGTAGTGCTAAGAACACAGCTTCACATAGGAGTGAGGCAGGTCGAGGCACTAAAGATGCCCTCCGGCACTAGTAGTGCTAAGAACACAGCTTCACATAGTAGTGAGGCAGGTCGAGGCACTAAAGATGCCCTCCGGCACTAGTAGTAAGAACACAGCTTCACATAGTAGTGAGGTAAGGTCGAGGCACTAAAGATGCCCTCTGGCACTAGTAGTGCTAAGAACACAGCTTCACATAGGAGTGAGGTAAGATCAAGGCACTAAAGATGCCCTCCGGCACTAGTAGTGCTAAGAACACAGCTTCACATAGGAGTGAGGCAGGTCGAGGCACTAAAGATGCCCTCCGGCACTAGTAGTGCTAAGAACACAGCTTCACATAGTAGTGAGGCAGGTCGAGGCACTAAAGATGCCCTCCGGCACTAGTAGTGCTAAGAACACAGCTTCACATAGTAGTGAGGAGGATCGAGGCACTAAAGATGCCCTCTGGCACTAGTAGTGCTAAGAACACAGCTTCACATAGGAGTGAGGCAGGTCGAGGCACTAAAGATGCCCTCCGGCACTAGTAGTGCTAAGAACACAGCTTCACATAGTAGTGAGGCAGGTCGAGGCACTAAAGATGCCCTCCGGCACTAGTAGTAAGAACACAGCTTCACATAGTAGTGAGGTAAGGTCGAGGCACTAAAGATGCCCTCTGGCACTAGTAGTGCTAAGAACACAGCTTCACATAGGAGTGAGGTAAGATCAAGGCACTAAAGATGCCCTCCGGCACTAGTAGTGCTAAGAACACAGCTTCACATAGGAGTGAGGCAGGTCGAGGCACTAAAGATGCCCTCCGGCACTAGTAGTGCTAAGAACACAGCTTCACATAGTAGTGAGGCAGGTCGAGGCACTAAAGATGCCCTCCGGCACTAGTAGTGCTAAGAACACAGCTTCACATAGTAGTGAGGAGATCGAGGCACTAAAGATGCCCTCTGGCACTAGTAGTGCTAAGAACACAGCTTCACATAGGAGTGAGGCAGGTCGAGGCACTAAAGATGCCCTCCGGCACTAGTAGTGCTAAGAACACAGCTTCACATAGTAGTGAGGCAGGTCGAGGCACTAAAGATGCCCTCCGGCACTAGTAGTGCTAAGAACACAGCTTCACATAGTAGTGAGGCAGGTCGAGGCACTAAAGATGCCCTCCGGCACTAGTAGTGCTAAGAACACAGCTTCACATAGTAGTGAGGCAGGTCGAGGCACTAAAGATGCCCTCTGGCACTAGTAGTGCTAAGAACACAGCTTCACATAGTAGTGAGGAGGATCGAGGCACCAAAGATGCCCTCCGGCACTAGTAGTAAGAACACAGATTCACGCAGAAGCGTGGGAGGTCCACGGTTTAGCACTCTCGGTGATGGCAGCCCAACTCGCTGTCCAACTTACCGGCAGTCCATCGGAGCATCGAGACGCCGAGCGTCGAGAAGCCAAATGCTGACGCTTCACGATCTGGTCCAGTGTATGGGGCCTGAAAACACTATTTCTAAGACACAAATACCCCTAAAGTTAGACGAACTGCCACGCTAATTAAAGTTCACATAGAGAATGAAACTACCCGTGAAGGTAAGATAGATAGGCAACCCGCTAAGTACGTTACACATGGGGCTTGTTTAGGAAATAATCTTCGAGGCACGGCCGAAGAGGGGGAGCTTTGAGGAAATGCATCCGCATTCTTGCTCGGAGGAGGGTTTGTTGGAAGAGGTTGGGGAGGGATGAACCACAAATGAAGAACCATCAGCAATACATCCATTCGGGATTCAAACCCTGAAATCAACATCAACGTTGACCGAGCACAGTACAAGTGTTAGCAATGACTTTATTTATTTAAGGAAGGTCAAATCTATTTTTATAGCAGTTTTCTTTGATTTCACAAATGAAACATTTTGCGTGAAACGTCCTTGAAAAGGAGCTAATTTCACTTTTTTAAATAAAATAAATCATAACTGTGGAAAGGTGTACAGCAAAGAAGAGTTAACATGAGAGGCCATGTACTGAGACAAGATAGTTCGACGAAGATGGAGATAGGGAGGAGACCAGGACTGGATTACATGAATCAGATGGAGGACGATGTTGGCAGAAGAAAATACAAAGATGTTATTTAATCACACCCTATCCCTATCTTGATCTAGTTATATCCAGTCCCTATCATTACACTCTATCCCTATCCTGAGATAATTCTATCCAGTCCACACCTTCACTACAGCCTACCTACATCTTCTCCAGGTCCATTCTAACGTTATCCTCCCATAGGTCTTCCCAATGATCTTCCCATTGAGTTCGCCAGTCCTGAACAAGGCTCTAGATTCTTCCATTCGCGCTGCATGTCCTGCCCACCGTAATCTACGAGACTTGGTTAGTCTAACAATGTCTTGTGATGAGTACACGAATGTAACTCTTCATTAGTAACCTCTTCCACTTCCCAGTAGCCTCATTCTTTTATTGGACCCAATATCTTCCTAAGCACCAGTTTTAGAACACCCTGAATATATTTTCGTAAGAGACCACGTTTCACACCCACAGAGAGCAACCGGTAAAACTATTGTTTTGAATTTTACACTCCTAGACAGCAGGCGGGATGTCAACAGCCTACTGACCAACTAATAGCTTTCCTGCTTTCCTGAATGTATTCTTTCCCTAATTTATAATCTAATATTGTTATTGCTAGTTAAAATGCTTCCAAAATATTTAAACTCGTTGACCTGTATGTTGTTTGCAGTAACCTTTATAATAACGACCTCAATCTGTCTTCTATTGGATCATATACTCAGACATTTCAGAGTTCACTTCTAAACCTATTTCCTCATCAGCCTCTAATAAAATTTCGCATTTCCTCCAACAGCTTCCTGACTATTGCCCGACAAAGCTAAATCATCTGCGTATCTTTATAGCTGCTTTGTCCCGTTAGTGTCAATCATTCCCTTCTCTTGCATTAACGGTTAAAAGGGTTAAATTTCAAGTTTGAACTGTTTAAAAAAAGTGTGATACTTACCCCATAATCCAATAAAACAATCCCATAGTTTCTTAAAATATTCTGTTGTATCAAAAAATGACTTTATTTTTATAGAGGATGGCTTGTTTATGGGCTTATAATAACCTTTTGCTTTAATCTATGAAGTACAAATGTTCGCGTAAAGCGTTGGCGAATTTTATGTAATATATTTTAAAAGCAAAATTTAAACTTTTTGTAACCATTGATAATTTTCCCCCTACATTTTATTAATAATAATAATAATATTAGCACCGCGTCTTACTACCCGTTCGGGTTATACACTTTAAGTACTAATTACACTAATGGATTAGGAATTGGGAAGGTTGAATTAGAGGAAGTGAACCCGCATTTGCGTGGAGGGAGAGTGGAAACCATTTAGGAAAAAACCACCCCCAGTTCATCCGACCAAGATTCGAACCTCGATCTCCTCATCCTCAGCAGTCGGCTCAACACGACTAGCGCGTTAGCCAACTACGCCACCGAGGCGGGTTACATTTTTATTAAAAGCTATATCATAAAATATGAAACCACTTCATTAATAATATGGAATTTACTAACGTCCACAAGTCTTCTCGTTGCTTCCCACGAAGTACCTTTCAGTCGAATAAGAAAGAAACCCACTCCTAGTCTAGATTTGTGTTTACAAGTCTGTATAGGGGTATATAAAATAGTGTTATTCATTCCAGTAAACAACAAACTCGTGTAGTGTTGCGATATCTAACCTCAGCTAGCTAGGTAGAAGCCTCAGATGTCTGTTTACTTACCCGCACCATGCAAGCGTGTTGGACCCGCGTTCTCCAGCTCACAATCTTGCTCGTCAGGACAGCACAACACACGAGAAACGCGCTAATTCGCGAAAGAGAGAGCCAATCCATCCGAACCACGACCTCGTTAGCTCAAAATAATAATACACCAATAGCTTTTAAAAAAAATCGAATGCCCGAAGTACAAATTCGTACATCTACAAACGGGAACGTCCGTTAAGAAGTTTAAAAAAAAACCTGATCTTGTTTTGTTTTGCTTTCAAAGAAAACGTCCCGTAGCCAGATCTGGTTTCTTCAACGGGCCCGGCTTTGTTTGACAAGTTTCTTAAAAAGTAAATTTTTTTAAATGCATATAGCAGTCTTAGTAAAAATAACAAGCCGTATTCATATTCCCCGGCGGACGCGGATCGTCAAAAAAGAAGGGCCGTTATATATGTCCCGCTCAACAGACCCGAGTGGCCGAAAAACACGGGCGTCTCTATTCCATAGATCAGTCAGTGAATGGGTCAAAGAATCGTGTTCGTCCAGAAATTCCAGTTGCCCCGTGGGAAGCTATACCAGGATTGGGAAGGGGGGGTGTAACAGTCGCCGGTAACGCGCCCTGTTGACCAACGGCCCGGGACCTTTTGACGACCTCTTAGACGGTTACATTCTTTTCACTCCTACCCCCCTTTTCTCTTTTCTATTTTTTAGTCGGTTTAAAGTCTCATTAAAACTATTTTTTTGTTTTGTTGAAAGTATCATCTTATCTTGATGTCAAAGCTGGTTTTCTGGGAGAATGTATGTAGATAAATCTATTTTGTGGTCCCTTACACTCCAGTAACACAAGGTTCGATTCCGAGTTGTAATGAAAAATATATTTTGCTATAGCTATACCCGTGAATCGTAAACAGGAACTATTGGTGCATTGGCAATTAATTTTAGTAAGAAATAGTAATTTTAATTTCAGGTACTTAAGGCGTTAGAATAGTCCATCAGAAATTCCTAAATTCCAGTAACCAAGTGGATTTATATCGCTCCTAGATGGAGCTATCTGGGAGTAAGAGAACAAACAGGGGAGGAGGAAAATACAAATGACAATACAATTTGTGTTGTGACCCTCCTATTAAATGACATCATTCTATTCACAAAGATCCATTCTACGCTCCTATAACAGTGTGTTGTGACTATTAAATGACATCATTCTATTCACAAAGATCCATTCTACGTTCCTATAACAGTGTGTTGTGACCCTCTTATTAAATGACATCATTCTATTCCCAAAGATCCATTCTACGCTCCTATAACAGTGTGTTGTAACTATTAAATGACATCATTCTATTCACAAAGATCCATTTTACGCTCCTATAACAGTGTGTTGTGACCCTCCTATTAAATGACATCATTCTATTCACAAAGATCCATTCTACGCTCCTATAACAGTGTGTTGTGACTATTAAATGACATCATTCTATTACCAGAGATCCATTCTACGCTCCTATAACAGTGTGTTGTAACTATTAAATGACATTCTATTCACAAAGATCCATTCTACGCTCCTATAACAGTGCGTTGTGACTATTAAATGACATCATTCTATTCACAAAGATCCATTTTACGCTCCTATAACAGTGTGTTGTGACCCTCTTATTAAATGACATAATTCTATTCCCAAAGATCCATTCTACGCTCCTATAACAGTGTGTTGTAACTATTAAATGACATCATTCTATTCACAAAGATCCATTTTACGCTCCTATAACAATGTGTTGTGACCCTCCTATTAAATGACATCATTCTATTCACAAAGATCCATTCTACGCTCCTATAACAGTGTGTTGTGACTATTAAATGACATCATTTTATTACCAGAGATCCATTCTACGCTCCTATAACAGTGTGTTGTAACTATTAAATGACATCATTCTATTCACAAAGATCCATTTTACGCTCCTATAACAATGTGTTGTGACCCTCCTATTAAATGACATCATTCTATTCACAAAGATCCATTTTAACGCTCCTATAACAATGTGTTGTGACCCTCCTATTAAATGACATCATTCTATTCACAAAGATCCATTCTACGCTCCTATAACAGTGTGTTGTGACTATTAAATGACATCATTTATTACCAGAGATCCATTCTACGCTCCTATAACAGTGTGTTGTAACTATTAAATGACATTCTATTCACAAAGATCCATTCTACGCTCCTATAACAGTGCGTTGTGACTATTAAATGACATCATTCTATTCACAAAGATCCATTCTACGCTCCTATAACAGGGTGTTGTAACTATTAAATGACATCATTCTATTCACAAAGATCCATTCTACGCTCTTATAACAGTGTGTTGTGACTATTAAATGACATCATTCTATTACCAAAGATCCATTCTACGCTCCTATAACAGTGTGTTGTAACTATTAAATGACATCATTCTATTCACAAAGATCCATTCTACGCTCCTATAACAGTGTGTTGTGACTATTAAATGACATCATTCTATTCACAAAGATCCATTCTACGCTCCTATAACAATGTGTTGTGACTATTAAATGATATAATTCTATTCACAAAGATCCATTCTACGCTCCTATAACAGTGTGTTGTAACTATTAAATTACATCATTCTATTCACAAAGATCCATTCTACGCTCCTATAACAGTGTGTTGTAACTATTAAATGACATCATTATATTCACAAAGATCCATTCTACGCTCATATAACAGTGTGTTGTGACTATTAAATGACATCATTCTATTCACAAAGATCCCTTCTACGCTCATATAACAGTTACCTTTCGTTTCCCGGCCATTTACCTCTTATTGATCAACAGAAATATGTGGATTGTTGTACTTTTCAAGGTGGAAAATATCAACTCTTAAACTTAAGCTACTCCAAGAATCGAACCAGGGCGCTTTGCCTTAGAAACAAACCTGCTACCGACTGAGATAAGGTGTCGGTCAGTGAATTTTACCATCAACTATCAAGAAGAGAGATCGTGTTTTTTTCTTACTTCGTAAAACTATACACATAAAAAAGTTTCGAGTTATTAAAAAGATTAGGACCCAAGAGTAATGTCTATTATTAATGAAAGATTGAACATTTTAACGGCTTATTTTCTGTACCAACAAGACGCCATATTATTAAAATTATAACGTAATTTAAGTATTACTTTGTCATCTAAAGCTATAAAATGTTTTCTAAACTTTTATCTCTATAAAAAAAGCAAAAAAAAACAACATAAAATAAAAGAAAACTTTGTAGGTAGTAGTTTGTCGAAAAGAAAATCAGCTAACAGCGTACTGTATAACCCGAACGGTAGTAAAACAGAGTGCTAAAAAAAATAAAAAATAAACAAACCTTAATTTAACGACTTCTCTTATTATAATTTGATTTTGAAATAAAATCCTTTACTAAGCCCACCCTCAGCTTACCTTGAAAGGTAGTAGGCTAAGACGTCTTACCTTGAAGGAATACACTATGTCCCTATCGTTTAAGTTGTTCCATAGTGTAATAATGCAAGGTAAGCTTGCTTACCTTACAGGCTAGACAGGGGTACATTAATTGTCATTGTGGATCTAGTCCCCAAATTGTATTGGTAATTAACGTAATAGATAATAGTGATTAATGGGTAGTCGGGCAAGGGAGTAAAGAGGGATATCATGGGGTTCGGACTCTCCAACACCCTGGAATTTGATAGGAACCCTAGAAGAATATATTTATAAGTATACAAACATTTATTGTCTAAGGGTAGAGTAAAATTTTCTAGTAGACTCTTCTTAGAAAAAAATATAGTTTTATAATCCGATGTAATCGAATAATTAATTATTGGTGCAAGTAATCGAAGCATCAGCAATTAATTTTCACCGACGGTAATCGGTTTTATTGAATCGTTACACCTGTAATTATTTATTATTTGTATGAGAGTTCGTCCTGCTATCCAATTAGTAAATATTAATACTAGAACTGATTAACCTAATATGGCACGCTATCCAACATTATGTGGCCCAACCAGCCACGATGTATAGTGAAAAAATGTGTGTAGGTATCTGAATATATAGAGATTATTATATTATTGTTATTATTATTATTAGGGGCTCTTTCTTTCGCCAGGTCCGTTGCTTTGTCCAAATTAAGTCCTCCAGCAGGTCCTATCAACAGCTCTTTTATATCCCGAAACTTCATCTTGTTAACTTGTTTGAGGTCATCCGTCAGTTACATTCGTGGTCTTTCTGGTCCCCTTCTTTCTTACACTTTGAGCCAGTTTCACATATAAAACTGTACCACTCCAGTCTGTTCTAGGTAGGTGTTGTCCTGTATTTAGTATAGCATCACACTTGAGGGTACCAAGTCTGACTATGAAACTGTACCACTCCATTCTGGTCTAGGTAGTTGTCCTGTATTTAGTATAGCACCACACTTGAGGGTACCAAGTCTGACTATGAAACTGTACCACTCCATTCTGGTCTAGGTAGTTGTCCTGTATTTAGTATAGCACCACACTTGAGGGTACCAAGTCTGACTATGAAACTGTACCACTCCATTCTGGTCTAGGTAGTTGTCCTGTATTTAGTATAGCACCACACTTGAGGGTACCAAGTCTCACTATGAAACTGTACCACTCCAGTCTGTTCTAGGTAGGTGTTGTCTTGTATTTAATATAGCACCACACTTGAGGGAACCAAGTCTGACTATGAAATTGTACCACTCCATTCTGGTCTAGGTAGTTGTCCTGTATTTAGTATAGCACCACACTTGAGGGTACCAAGTCTGACTATGAAACTGTACCACTCCATTCTGGTCTAGGTAGTTGTCCTGTATTTAGTATAGCACCACACTTGAGGGTACCAAGTCTGACTATGAAACTGTACCACTCCATTCTGGTCTAGGTAGTTGTCCTGTATTTAGTATAGCACCACACTTGAGGGTACCAAGTCTGACTATGAAACTGTACCACTCCATTCTGGTCTAGGTAGTTGTCCTGTATTTAGTATAGCACCACACTTGAGGGTACCAAGTCTGACTATGAAACTGTTCCACTCCATTCTGGTCTAGGTAGTTGTCCTGTATTTAGTATAGCACCACACTTGAGGGTACCAAGTCTGACTATGAAACTGTACCACTCCATTCTGGTCTAGGTAGTTGTCCTGTATTTAGTATAGCACCACACTTGAGGGTACCAAGTCTGACTATGAAACTGTACCACTCTATTCTGGTCTAGGTAGTTGTCCTGTATTTAGTATAGCACCACACTTGAGGGTACCAAGTCTGACTATGAAACTGTACCACTCCATTCTGGTCTAGGTAGTTGTCCTGTATTTAGTATAGCACCACACTTGAGGGTACCAAGTCTGACTATGAAACTGTACCACTCCATTCTGGTCTAGGTAGTTGTCCTGTATTTAGTATAGCACCACACTTGAGGGTACCAAGTCTGACTATGAAACTGTACCACTCCATTCTGGTCTAGGTAGTTGTCCTGTATTTAGTATAGCACCACACTTGAGGGTACCAAGTCTGACTATGAAACTGTACCACTCCATTCTGGTCTAGGTAGTTGTCCTGTATTTAGTATAGCACCACACTTGAGGGTACCAAGTCTGACTATGAAACTGTACCACTCCATTCTGGTCTAGGTAGTTGTCCTGTATTTAGTATAGCACCACACTTGAGGGTACCAAGTCTGACTATGAAACTGTACCACTCCATTCTGGTCTAGGTAGTTGTCCTGTATTTAGTATAGCACCACACTTGAGGGTACCAAGTCTGACTATGAAACTGTACCACTCCATTCTGGTCTAGGTAGTTGTCCTGTATTTAGTATAGCACCACACTTGAGGGTACCAAGTCTGACTATGAAACTGTACCACTCCATTCTGGTCTAGGTAGTTGTCCTGTATTTAGTATAGCACCACACTTGAGGGTACCAAGTCTGACTATGAAACTGGCCGTATCCGTATGTATTATGCGAGACATTGGGAATATCTTGCGAACGACCTGAGATCTACTTTGCACTGATCTAAAGTTTGTTTTACATAGATATAATATCTACTTTACGCTGACCTGAGGTCTATTGTACACTATTCAAAGTATTCTTCACTATGCTAGTATGTAGATGTTCCATCAGAGTTAAGTTTGGGGTAGCGTGTTTGACTTTGTGAATTGCGGGACTAGTTCAGGATAGTAGCTAGCGAATACTTGAAGACAAACTATAATACATAAATATTATTCAATAGCAAACGCTAGTTTAAGGGGGGAGGCACAGGGGGCACGTGCCCCCCCTTAGGTAGAATATTTATTTTTAGACGAATATAAGTGAAGGGTGAGTGCTGTGGCGGTGAAAAATGAGGTTGTATATTAATTTCTGGAGTGTAAATACAAGATAATTACTTGTGGGGGTGAAACTGGGCTTGAAATCAGAATGGACGAGTCATGGATGTAAGGGAGACTGTTTAGCGCACTCAAAAAGTGATTTTTATTTTGCATTTTGTTGCTAGGTTGTGGAAAAGTAGTTGTGGGCACTGGGAAAGACAATTGGCAAGACGGAAAAATATTCCTACCAACTCACGCAAATATTTCTCCATTCAATATATCTGTGCCCCCCCCCCTTTACAATATACAATTTTTAAATTCGTACTTATTCAACAGCACCCGGAATAGAACAAGGACAAGCCACAATAACCACTAACATACCAAAGCAATATCGATTGATTGCAAAGTGCAAAAATTAATCCTATGGTGTACCGCAAATACTTATGTAAATTATACTCTTTGTCTATAACTTGTAAGATCTATGAATGTAAATTATACTCTTTGTCTATAACTTGTAAGATCTATGAATGTAAATTATACTCTTTGTCTATAACTTGTAAGATCTATGAATGTAAATTATACTCTTTGTCTATAACTTGTAAGATCTATGAATGTAAATTATACTCTTATAGCTCGTGAGGTCTGCAAAGAGAAATAATATA